>CAWUFW010021735.1:0-112999 GCA_963921515.1 Calotriton arnoldi | reverse complement strand
AGCGAAAAACCACCAGCATATGCCCTTCTTTATTTCAATTAATCCTAAATAGGAACCATGAATTATGGGGCTGGTAGTTTCAAACAATCAAACCGCAAATACGGTGCTGCCATCAGTTCCTTGGTGGAAAAAAAAAAAATCAATCAGGGTGAATCGTGAGTGCGGAAGAAGTGAAAATAAAGCCTGTCCCGTTCTGCTCGCCGCTCATGATCCATGGCGCCAGCAGACACACACAGTTACAGTGGTGGTGCCATCCGTGACCGGGGTCGGTCACAAAAATGTTCAACAAAGTTACCCCACGGGTGGAGGCACAACCCAGGACGGCTCACACTCCACACCAACGGCCCCTGGAATCCTGCCGCCGACGCGTTTCAGGCCATTATCCCTTCCTCATAGGCGGTCTTAAATCAAATGAGGCAAGCGAAAAACCAACAGCATATGCCCTTCTTTCTTTCAATTAATCCTAAATAGGACCCATGAATTATGGGGCTGGTAGTTTGAAACAATCAAATCGCAAATATGGTGCTGCCATCAGTTCATTGGTGAATAAAAAAATAAAAAAAACTATCAATCAGGGTGAATCGTGAGTGCGGAAGAAGTGAAAATAAAGCCTGTCCCATTCCGCTCGCCGCTCGTGATCCATGGCGGCAGCAGACCCACACAGTTACAGTGGTGGTGCCATCCGTGACCGGGGTCGGTCACAAAAATGTTCAACAAAGTTACCCCACGGGTGAAGGCACAACCCAGGACGGCTCACACTCCACACTAACGGCCCCTGGAAATCCTGCCGCTGACACGTTTCAGGCCATTAGCCCTTCCTCATGGGCGGTCTTAAATCAAATGAGGCAAGCGAAAAACCACCAGCATATGCCCTTCTTTATTTCAATGAATCCTAAATAGGAACCATGAATTATGGGACTGGTAGTTTGAAACAATCAAACCGCAAATACGGTGCTGCCATCAGTTCATTGGTAAAAAAAATCAAAACAAAATTAATCAGGGTGAATCGTGAGTGCGGAAGAAGTGAAAATAAAGCCTGTCCCCTTACGCTTGCCGCTCGTGATCCATGGCGGCAGCAGACCCAGACAGTCACAGTGGAGGTGCCATCCGTGACCGGTGCCGGTCACAAAAATGTTCAACAATGTTAGCCCACAGGTGGAGGCACAACCCAGGAGGGCTCACACTCCACACCAACGGCCCCTGGAAATCCTGCCGCCGACGCGTTTCCGGCCATTAGCCCTTCCTCATGGGCGGTCTTAAATCGAATGAGGCAAGCGAAAAACCACCAGCATATGCCCTTCTTTATTTCAATTAATCCTAAATAGGAACAATGAATTATGGGGCTGGTAGTTTGAAACAATCAAACCACAAATACGGTGCTGCCATCAGTTCAATGGTGAAAAATAAATAAATAAATAAATAAATCAATCAGGGTGAATCGTGAGTGCGGAAGAAGTGAAAATAATGCCTGTCCCGTTCCGCTCGCCGCTCGTGATCCATGGCGGCAGCAGACCCAAACAGTTACAGTGGTGGTGCCATCTGTGACCGGGTTGGGTCACAAAAATGTTCAACAAAGTTACCCCACGGGTGGAGGCACAACCCAGGATGGCTCACACTCCACACCAACGGCCCCTTGAAATGCTGCCGCCGACGCGTTTCAGGCCATTAGCCCTTCCTCATGGGCGGTCTTAAATCAAATGAGGCAAGCGAAAAACCACCAGTATATGCCCTTCTTTATTTCAATTAATCCTAAATAGGAACCATGAATTATGGGGCTGGTAGTTTGAAACAATCAAACTGCAAATACAGTGCTTCCATCAGTTCATTGGTGAAAAAAATAAAAAAAATGAATCAGGGTGAATCGTGAGTGCGGAAGAAGTGAAAATAAAGCCTGTCCCATTCCGCTCGCCGCTCATGATCCATGGCGGCAGCAGACCCACACAGTTACAGTGGTGGTGCCATCCGTGACCGGGGTCGGTCACAAAAATGTTCAACAAAGTTACCCAACGGGTGGAGGCACAACCCAGGACGGCTCACACTCTACAGCAACGGCCCCTGGAAATCCTGCCGCCGAAGCGTTTCAGGCCATTAGCCCTTCCTCATGGGCGGTCTTAAATCAAATGAGGCAAGCAAAAAACCACCAGCATATGCCCTTCTTTATTTCAATTAATCCTAAATAGGAACCATGAATTCTTGGGCTGGTAGTTTGAAACAATCAAACCGCAAATACGGTGCTGCCATCAGTTCATTGGTAAAAAAAAAATCAATCAGGGTGAATTGTGAGTGCGGAAGAAGTGAAAATAAAGCGTGTCCCGTTCCGCTCGCCGCTCGTGATCCATGGTGGCAGCTGACCCACACAGTTACAGTGGTGGTGCCATCCGTGACCGGGGTCGGTCACAAAAATGTTCAACAAAGTTACCCCACGGGTGGAGGCACGACCCAGGACGGCTCACACTCCACACCAACGGCCCCTGGAAATCCTGCTGCCGACGCGTTTCAGGCCATTAGCCCTTCCTCATGAGCGGTCTTAAATCAAATGATGCAAGCGAAAAACCACCAGCATATGCCCTTCTTTATTTCAATTAATCCTAAATAGAAACTATGAATTATGGGGCTGGTAGTTTGAAACAATCAAACCGCAAATATGGTGCTGCCATCAGTTCATTGGTAAAAACAAAAACAAAAAAATCAATCAGCGTGAATCGTGAGTGCGGAAGAAGTGAAAATAAAGTTTGTCCCCTTCCACTCGCCGCTCGTGATCCATTGCGGCAGCAGACCCAGACAGTTACAATGGTGGTGCCATCCGTGACCGGGGTTGGTCACAAAAATGTTCAACAAAGTTACCCCACGGGTGGAGGCACAACCCAGGACGGCTCACACTCCACACCAACGGCCCCTGGAAATCCTGCCGCCGACGCGTTTCAGGCCATTAGCCCTTCCTCATGGGCGGTCTTAAATCAAATGAGGCAAGCGAAGAACCACCAGCATATGCCCTTCTTTATTTCAATTAATCCTAAATAGGAACCATGAATTATGGGGCTGGTAGTTTCAAACAATCAAACCGCAAATACGGTGCTGCCATCAGTTCAATGATGAAAAAAAAAATTTAAAAAATCAATCAGGGTGAATTGTGAGTGCAGAAGAAGTGAAAATAAAGCCTGTCCCCTTCCGCTCGCCGCTCGTGATCCATGGCGGCAGCAGACCCACACAGTTACAGTGGTGGTGCCATCCGTGACCGGGGTCGGTCTCAAAAATATTCAACAAAGTTACCCCACGGGTGGAGGCACAACTCAGGACGGCTCACACTCCACACCAACGGCCCCTGGAGATCCTGCCGTAGACGCGTTTCAGGCCATTAGCCCTTCCTCATGGGCGGTCTTAAAACAAATGAGGCAAGCGAAAAACCACCAGCATATGCCCTTTATTTCAATTAATCCTAAATAGGAACCATGAAATATGGGGCTGGTAGTTTGAAACAATCAAACCGCAAATACGGTGCTGCCATCAGTTCAATGGTGAAAGAAAAAAAAGAAAAAAAAAATCAATCAGGGTGAATCGTGAGTGCGGAAGAAGTGAAAATAAAACCTGTCCCATTCCACTCGCCGCTCGTGATCCCTGTGGTCAGCAGACCCACACAGTTACAGTGGTGGTGCCATCCGTGACCGGGGTCGGTCACAAAAATGTTCAACAAAGTTACCCCACGGGTGGAGGCACAACCCAGGATGGCTCACACTCCACACCAACGGCCCCTGGAAATCCTGCCGCTGATGCGTTTCAGGCCATTAGCCCTTCCTCATGTGCGGTCTTAAATCAAATGAGGCAAGCAAAAAACCACCAGCATATGCCCTTCTTTATTTCAATTAATCCTAAATAGGAACCATGAATTATGGGGGTGGTAGTTTGAAACAATCAAACCGCAAATACGGGGCTGCCATCAGTTCATTGGTAAAAAAAAAATCAATCAGGGTGAATCGTGAGTGCGGAAGAAGTGAAAATAAAGCGTGTCCCGTTCCGCTCGCCGCTCGTGATCCATGGTGGCAGCAGACCCACACAGTTACAGTGGTGGTGCCATCCATGACCGGGGTCGGTCACAAAAATGTTCAACAAAGTTACCCCACGGGTGGAGGCACAACCCAGGACGGCTCACACTCCACACCAACGGCCCCTGGAAATCCTGCCGCCGACGCGTTTCAGGCCATTAGCCCTTCCTCATGGGCGGTCTTAAATCAAATGAGGCAAGCGAAAAACCACCAGCATATGCCCTTCTTTATTTCAATTAATCCTAAATAGGAACCATGAATTATGTGGCTGGTAGTTTGAAACAATCAAACCGCAAATACGGTGCTGCCATCAGTTTAATGGTGAAAAAAAAAAAAAATGTTCGACAAAGTTACCCCACGGGTGGAGGCACAACCCAGGACGGCTCACACTACACACCAACGGCCCCTGGAAATCCTGCCGCCGACGCGTTTCAGGCCATTAGCCCTTCCTCATGGGCGGTCTTAAATCAAATGAGGCAAGCAAAAAACCACCAGCATATGCCCTTCTTTATTTCAATTAATCCAAAATAGGAACCATGAATTATGGGGCTGGTAGTTTGAAACAATCAAACCGCAAATATGGGGTTGCCATCAGTTCATTGGTAAAAACAAAAAAAAAATCAATCAGCGTGAATCGTGAGTGCGGAAGAAGTGAAAATAAAGCCTGCCCCGTTCTACTCGCCGCTCGTGATCCATGGTGGCAGCAGACCCAGACAGTTACAGTGGTGGTGCCATCCGTGACCGGGGTCGGTCACAAAAATGTTCAACAAAGTTACCCCACGGGTGGAGGCACAACCCAGGACGGCTCATACTCCACACCAACGGCCCCTGGAAATCCTGCAGCCGATGCA
The DNA here is from genome assembly GCA_963921515.1 of Calotriton arnoldi. Taxonomy (NCBI): domain Eukaryota; kingdom Metazoa; phylum Chordata; class Amphibia; order Caudata; family Salamandridae; genus Calotriton; species Calotriton arnoldi. Next base: position 108,108 of record CAWUFW010021735.1, on the reverse strand, counting down.
TTTCAGGCCATTAGCCCTTCCTCATGTGCGGTCTTAAATCAAATGAGGCAAGCGAAAAACCACCAGCATATGCCCTTCTTTATTTCAATTAATCCTAAATAGGAACCATGAATTATGGGGCTGGTAGTTTGAAACAATCAAACTGCAAATACGGTGATGCCTTCAGTTCAATGATGAAAAAAAAAAAAAAATCACTCAGTGTGAATCGTGAGTGCGGAAGAAGTGAAAATACAGCCTGTCCCATTGAGCTCGCCGCTCGTGAGCCATGGCGGCAGCAGACCCACACAGTTACAGTGGTGGTGCCATCCGTGACCGGGGTCGGTCACAAAAATGTTCAACAAAGTTTCCCCACGGGTGGAGGCACAACCCAGGACGGCTCACACTCCACACCAACGGCCCCTGGAAATCCTGCCGCTGATGCGTTTCAGGCCATTAGCCCTTCCTCATGTGCGGTCTTAAATCAAATGAGGCAAGCGAAAAACCACCAGCATATGCCCTTCTTTATTTCAATTAATCCTAAATAGGAACCATGAATTATGGGGCTGGTAGTTTGAAACAATCAAACCGCAAATACGGTGCTGCCATCAGTTCATTGGTAAAAAAAAAATCAATCAGGGTGAATCGTGAGTGCGGAAGAAGTGAAAATAAAGCGTGTCCCGTTCCGCTCGCCGCTCGTGATCCATGGTGGCAGCAGACCCACACAGTTACAGTGGTGGTGCCATCCGTGACCGGGGTCGGTCACAAAAATGTTCAACAAAGTTACCCCACGGGTGGAGGCACAACCCAGGACGGCTCACACTCCACACCAACGGCCCCTGGAAATCCTGCCGCCGACGCGTTTCAGGCCATTAGCCCTTCCTCATGGGCGGTCTTAAATCAAATGAGGCTAGCGAAAAACCACAAGCATATGCCCTTCTTTATTTCAATTAATCCTAAATAGGAACCATGAAATATGGGGCTGGTAGTTTGAAACAATCAAACCGCAAATACGGTGCTGCCATCAGTTCATTGGTGGGGAAAAAAAAATCAATCAGGGTGAATCGTGAGTGCGGAAGAAGTGAAAATAAAGCCTGTCCCGTTCCACTCGCCGCTCGTGATCCATGGCGGCAGCAGACCCAGACAGTTACAGTGGTGGTGCCATCCGTGACCGGGGTCGGTCACAAAAATGTTCAACAAAGTTACCCCACGGGTGGAGGCACAACCCAGGACGGCTCATACTCCACACCAACGGCCCCTGGAAATCCTGCCGCTGATGCGTTTCAGGCCATTAGCCCTTCCTCATGTGCGGTCTTAAATCAAATGAGGCAAGCGAAAAACCACCAGCATATGCCCTTCTTTATTTCAATTAATCCTAAATAGGAACCATGAAGTATGGGGCTGGTAGTTTGAAACAATCAAACCGCAAATACGGTGCTGCCATCAGTTCATTGGTAAAAAAAAATCAATCAGGGTGAATCGTGAGGGCGGAAGAAGTGAAAATAAAGCCTGTCCCGTTCCACTCGCCGCTCGTGATCCATGGTGTCAGCAGACCCACACAGTTACAGTGGTGGTGCCATCCGTGACCGGGGTCGGTCACAAAAATGTTCAACAAAGTTACCCCACGGGTGGAGGCACAACCCAGGACGGCTCACACTCCACACCAACAACCCCATGAAATCCTGCCGCCGATGCGTTTCAGGCCATTAGCCCTTCCTCATGTGCGGTCTTAAATCAAATGAGGCAAGCGAAAAACCACCAGCCTATGCCCTTCTTTATTTCAATTAATCCTAAATAGGAACCATGAAGTATGGGGCTGGTAGTTTGAAACAATCAAACTGCAAATACGGTAATGCCTTCAGTTCAATGATGAAAAAAAAAAAAAAAATCACTCAGTGTGAATCGTGAGTGCGGAAGAAGTGAAAATACAGCCTGTCCCGTTGCGCTCGCTGCTCGTGATCCATGGCGGCAGCAGACCCACACAGTTACAGTGGTGGTGACATCCGTGACCTGGGTCGGTCACAAAAATGTTCAACAAAGTTACCCCACGGGTGAAGGCACAACCCAGGACGGCTCACACTCCACACCAACGGCCCCTGGAGATCCTGCCGCAGACGCGTTTCAGGCCATTAGCCCTTCCTCATGGGCGGTCTTAAATCAAATGAGGCAAGCGAAAAACCACCAGCATATGCCCTTCTTTATTTCAATTAATCCTAAATAGGAACCATGAAATATGGGGCTGGTAGTTTGAAACAATCAAACCGCAAATACGGTGCTGCCATCAGTTCAATGGTGGAAAAAAAAAAAAATTCGAAACGTTACCCCACGGGTGGAGGCACAACCCAGGACGGCTCATACTCCACACCAACGGCCCCTGGAAATCCTGCCGCCGATGCGTTTCAGGCCATTAGCTCTTCCTCATGGGCGGTCTTAAATCAAATGAGGAAAGCGAAAAACCACCAGCATATGCCCTTCTTTATTTCAATTAATCCTAAATAGGAACCATGAATTATGGGGCTGGTAGTTTGAAACAATCAAACCGCAAATACGGTGCTGCCATCTGTTCATTGGTAAAAAAAAAATCAATCAGGGTGAATCGTGAGTGCGGAAGAAGTGAAAATAAAGCGTGTCCCGTTCCGCTCGCCGCTCGTGATCCATGGTGGCAGCAGACCCACACAGTTACAGTGGTGGTGCCATCCGTGACCGGGGTCGGTCACAAAAATGTTCAACAAAGTTACCCCACGGGTGGAGGCACAACCCAGGACGGCTCACACTCCACACCAATGGCCCCTGGAAATCCTGCCGCCGACGCGTTTCAGGCCATTAGCCCTTCCTCATGGGCGGTCTTAAATCAAATGAGGCTAGCGAAAAACCACCAGCATATGCCCTTCTTTATTTCAATTAATCCTAAATAGGAACCATGAATTATGGGGCTGGTAGTTTGAAACAATCAAACCGCAAATACGGTGCTGCCATCAGTTCATTGGTGGGGGAAAAAAAAATCAATCAGGGTGAATCGTGAGTGCGGAAGAAGTGAAAATAAAGCCTGTCCCGTTCCACTCGCCGCTCGTGATCCATGGCGGCAGCAGACCCAGACAGTTACAGTGGTGGTGCCATCCGTGACCGGGGTCGGTCACAAAAATGTTCATCAAAGTTACCCCACGGGTGGAGGCACAACCCAGGACGGCTCATACTCCACACCAACGGCCCCTGGAAATCCTGCCGCTGATGCGTTTCAGGCCATTAGCCCTTCCTCATGTGCGGTCTTAAATCAAATGAGGCAAGCGAAAAACCACCAGCATATGCCCTTCTTTATTTCAATTAATCCTAAATAGGAACCATGAATTATGGGGCTGGTAGTTTGAAACAATCAAACCGCAAATACGGTGCTGCCATCAGTTCATTGGTAAAAAAAAAATCAATCAGGGTGAATCGTGAGTGCGGAAGAAGTGAAAATAAAGCCTGTCCCGTTCCACTCGCCGCTCGTGATCCATGGTGTCAGCAGACCCACACAGTTACAGTGGTGGTGCCATCCGTGACCGGGGTCGGTCACAAAAATGTTCAACAAAGTTACCCCACGGGTGGAGGCACAACCCAGGACGGCTCACACTCCACACCAACAACCCCATGGAAATCCTGCCGCCGATGCGTTTCAGGCCATTAGCCCTTCCTCATGTGCGGTCTTAAATCAAATGAGGCAAGCGAAAAACCACCAGCCTATGCCCTTCTTTATTTCAATTAATCCTAAATAGGAACCATGAAGTATGGGGCTGGTAGTTTGAAACAATCAAACTGCAAATACGGTAATGCCTTCAGTTCAATGATGAAAAAAAAAAAAAAAATCACTCAGTGTGAATCGTGAGTGCGGAAGAAGTGAAAATACAGCCTGTCCCGTTGCGCTCGCTGCTCGTGATCCATGGCGGCAGCAGACCCACACAGTTACAGTGGTGGTGACATCCGTGACCTGGGTCGGTCACAAAAATGTTCAACAAAGTTACCCCACGGGTGAAGGCACAACCCAGGACGGCTCACACTCCACACCAACGGCCCCTGGAGATCCTGCCGCAGACGCGTTTCAGGCCATTAGCCCTTCCTCATGGGCGGTCTTAAATCAAATGAGGCAAGCGAAAAACCACCAGCATATGCCCTTCTTTATTTCAATTAATCCTAAATAGGAACCATGAAATATGGGGCTGGTAGTTTGAAACAATCAAACCGCAAATACGGTGCTGCCATCAGTTCAATGGTGGGAAAAAAAAAAATTCAAAACGTTACCCCACTGGTGGAGGCACAACCCAGGACGGCTCATACTCCACACCAACGGCCCCTGGAAATCCTGCCGCCGATGCGTTTCAGGCCATTAGCTCTTCCTCATGGGCGGTCTTAAATCAAATGAGGAAAGCGAAAAACCACCAGCATATGCCCTTCTTTATTTCAATTAATCCTAAATAGGAACCATGAATTATGGGGCTGGTAGTTTGAAACAATCAAACCGCAAATACGGTGCGGCCATCTGTTCATTGGTAAAAAAAAAATCAATCAGGGTGAATCGTGAGTGCGGAAGAAGTGAAAATAAAGCGTGTCCCGTTCCGCTCGACGCTCGTGATCCATGGTGGCAGCAGACCCACACAGTTACAGTGGTGGTGCCATCCGTGACCGGGGTCGGTCACAAAAATGTTCAACAAAGTTACCCCACGGGTGGAGGCACAAACCAGGACGGCTCACACTCCACACCAACGGCCCCTGGAAATCCTGCCGCCGACGCGTTTCAGGCCATTAGCCCTTCCTCATGGGCGGTCTTAAATCAAATGAGGCTAGCGAAAAACCACCAGCATATGCCCTTCTTTATTTCAATTAATCCTAAATAGGAACCATGAATTATGGGGCTGGTAGTTTGAAACAATCAAACCGCAAATACGGTGCTGCCATCAGTTCATTGGTGGGGGAAAAAAAAAATCAATCAGGGTGAATCGTGAGTGCGGAAGAAGTGAAAATAAAGCCTGTCCCGTTCCACTCACCGCTCGTGATCCATGGTGTCAGCAGACCCACACAGTTACAGTGGTGGTGCCATCCGTGACCGGGGTCGGTCACAAAAATGTTCAACAAAGTTACCCCACGGGTGGAGGCACAACCCAGGACGGCACACACTCCACACCAACAACCCCATGAAATCCTGCCGCCGATGCGTTTCAGGCCATTAGCCCTTCCTCATGTGCGGTCTTAAATCAAATGAGGCAAGCGAAAAACCACCAGCCTATGCCCTTCTTTATTTCAATTAATCCTAAATAGGAACCATGAAGTATGGGGCTGGTAGTTTGAAACAATCAAACTGCAAATACAGTAATGCCTTCAGTTCAATGATGAAAAAAGAAAAAAAAAAATCACTCAGTGTGAATCGTGAGTGCGGAAGAAGTGAAAATACAGCCTGTCCCGTTGCGCTCGCTGCTCGTGATCCATGGCGGCAGCAGACCCACACAGTTACAGTGGTGGTGACATCCGTGACCTGGGTCGGTCACAAAAATGTTCAACAAAGTTACCCCACGGGTGAAGGCACAACCCAGGACGGCTCACACTCCACACCAACGGCCCCTGGAGATCCTGCCGCAGACGCGTTTCAGGCCATTAGCCCTTCCTCATGGGCTGTCTTAAATCAAATGAGGCAAGCGAAAAACCACCAGCATATGCCCTTCTTTATTTCAATTAATCCTAAATAGGAACCATGAATTATGGGGCTGGTAGTTTGAAACAATCAAACCGCAAATACGGTGCTGCCATCAGTTTAATGGTGGAAAAAAAAAAAAATGTTCGACAAAGTTACCCCACGGGTGGAGGCACAACCCAGGACGGCTCACACTACACACCAACGGCCCCTGGAAATCCTGCCGCCAATGCGTTTCAGGCCATTAGCCCTTCCTCATGCGCGGTCTTAAATCAAATGAGGCATGCGAAAAACCACCAGCATATGCCCTTCTTTATTTCAATTAATCCTAAATAGGAACCATGAATTATGGGGCTGGTAGTTTGAAACAATCCAACTGCAAATACGGTGATGCCTTCAGTTCAATGATGAAAAAAAAATCACTCAGTGTGAATCGTGAGTGCGGAAGAAGTGAAAATACAGCCTGTCCCGTTCCGCTCGCCGCTCATGAGCCATGGCGGCACCAGACCCACACAGTTACAGTGGTGGTGCCATCCGTGACCGGGGTCGGTCACAAAAATGTTCAACAAAGTTACCCCACGGGTGGAGGCACAACCCAGGACGGCTCACACTCCACACCAACGGCCCCTGGAAATCCTGCCGCTGATGCGTTTCAGGCCATTAGCCCTTCCTCATGGGCGGTCTTAAATCAAATGAGGCAAGCGAAAAACCACCAGCATATGCCCTTCTTTATTTCAATTAATCCTAAATAGGAACCATGAATTATGGGGCTGGTAGTTTGAAACAATCAAACCGCAAATACGGTGCTGCCATCAGTTCATTGGTAAAAAAAAAAATCAATCAGGGTGAATCGTGAGTGCGGAAGAAGTGAAAATAAAGCGTGTCCCGTTCCGCTCGCCGCTCGTGATCCATGGTGGCAGCAGACCCACACAGTTACAGTGGTGGTGCCATCCGTGACCGGGGTCGGTCACAAAAATGTTCAACAAAGTTACCCCACGGGTGGAGGCACAACCCAGGATGGCTCACACTCCACACCAACGGCCCCTGGAAATCCTGCCGCCGACGCGTTTCAGGCCATTAGCCCTTCCTCATGGGCGGTCTTAAATCAAATGAGGCTAGCGAAAATCACCAGCATATGCCCTTCTTTATTTCAATTAATCCTAAATAGGAACCATGAATTATGGGGCTGGTAGTTTGAAACAATCAAACCGCAAATACGGTGCTGCCATCAGTTCAATGGTGAAAAATAAATAAATAAATAAATCAGGGTGAATCGTGAGTGCGGAAGAAGTGAAAATAATGCCTGCCCCGTTCCGCTCGCCCCTCGTGATCCATGGCGGCATCAGACCCACACAGTTACAGTGGTGGTGCCATCCGTGACCGGGTTGGGTCACAAAACTGTTCAACAAAGTTACCCCACGGGTGGAGGCACAACCCAGGACGGCTCACACTCCACACCAACGGCCCCTGGAAATGCTGCCGCCGACGCGTTTCAGGCCATTAGCCCTTCCTCATGGGCTGTCTTAAATCAAATGAGGCAAGCGAAAAACCACCAGCATATGCCCTTCTTTATTTCAATTAATCCTAAATAGGAACCATGAATTATGGGGCTGGTAGTTTGAAACAATCAAACCGCAAATACGGTGCTGCCATCAGTTCATTGGTGGGGAAAAAAAAAATCAATCAGGGTGAATCGTGAGTGCGGAAGAAGTGAAAATAAAGCCTGTCCCGTTCCACTCGCCGCTCGTGATCCATGGCGGCAGCAGACCCAGACAGTTACAGTGGTGGTGCCATCCGTGACCGGGGTCGGTCACAAAAATGTTCAACAAAGTTACCCCACGGGTGGAGGCACAACCCAGGACGGCTCATACTCCACACCAACGGCCCCTGGAAATCCTGCCGCCGATGCGTTTCAGGCCATTAGCCCTTCCTCCTGGGCGGTCTTAAATCAAATGAGGCAAGCGAAAAACCACCAGCATATGCCCTTCTTTATTTCAATTAATCCTAAATAGGAACCATGAAATATGGGACTGGTAGTTTGAAACAATCAAACCGCAAATACGGTGCTGCCATCAGTTCAATGGTGAAAGAAAAAAAGAAAAAAAAATCAATCAGGGTGAATCGTGAGTGCGGAAGAAGTGAAAATAAAGCCTGTCCCGTTCCGCTTGCCGCTCGTGATCCATGGCGGCAGCAGACCCAGACAGTCACAGTGGTGGTGCCATCCGTGACCGGGGTCGGTCACAAAAATGTTCAACAATGTTACCCCACGGGTGGAGGCACAACCCAGGACGGCTCACACTCCACACCAACGGCCCCTGGAAATCCTGCCGCCGACGCGTTTCAGGCCATTAGCCCTTCCTCATGGGCGGACTTAAATCAAATGAGGCAAGCGAAAAACCACCAGCATATGCCCTTCTTTATTTCAATTAATCCTAAATAGGAACCATGAATTATGGGGCTGGTAGTTTGAAACAATCAAACCGCAAATACGGTGCTGCCATCAGTTCAATGGTGAAAAATAAATAAATAAATCAGGGTGAATCGTGAGTGCGGAAGAAGTGAAAATAATGCCTGTCCCGTTCCGCTCGCCGCTCGTGATCCATGGCGGCAGCAGACCCACACAGTTACAGTGGTGGTGCCATCCGTGACAGGGTTGGGTCACAAAACTGTTCAACAAAGTTACCCCACGGGTGGAGGCACAACCCAGGACGGCTCACACTCCACACCAACGGCCCCTGGAAATGCTGCCGCCGACGCGTTTCAGGCCATTAGCCCTTCCTTATGGGCGGTCTTAAATCAAATGAGGCAAGCGAAAAACTACCAGCATATGCCCTTCTTTATTTCAATTAATCCTAAATAGGAACCATGAATTATGGGGCTGGTAGTTTGAAACAATGAAACCGCAAATACGGTGCTGCCATCAGTTCATTGGTGGGGGAAAAAAAAAATCAATCAGGGTGAATCGTGAGTGCGGAAGAAGTGAAAATAAAGCCTGTCCCGTTCCGCCGCCGCTCGTGATCCATGGCGGCAGCAGACCCACACACTTACAGTGGTAGTGCCATCCGTGACCGGGGAAGGTCACAAAAATGTTCAACAAAGTTACCCCACGGGTGGAGGCACAACGCAGGACGGCTCACACTCCACACCAACGGCCCCTGGAAATGCTGCCGCCGACGCGTTTCAGGCCATTAGCCCTTCCTCATGGGAGGTCTCAAATCAAATGAGGTAAGCGAAAACCCACCTTCATATGCCCTTCTTTATTTCAATTAATCCTAAATAGGAACCATGAATTATGGGGCTAGTAGTTTGAAACAATCAAACCGCAAATACGGTGCTGCCATCAGTTCATTGGTAAAAAAAATCAAAACAAAATCAATCAGGGTGAATCGTGAGTGCGGAAGAAGTGAAAATAAAGCTTGTCCCGTTCCGCTTGCCGCTCGTGATCCATGGCGGCAGCAGACCCAGACAGTCACAGTGGTGGTGCCATCCATGACCGGGGTCGGTCACAAAAATGTTCAACAATGTTACCCCACGGGTGGAGGCACAACCCAGGACGGCTCACACTCCACACCAACGGCCCCTGGAAATCCTGCCGCTGACGCGTTTCAGGCCATTAGCCCTTCCTCATGGGCGGTCTTAAATCGAATGAGGCAAGTGAAAAACCACCATGCATATGCCCTTCTTTATTTCAATTAATCCTAAATAGGAACCATGAATTATGGGGCTGGTAGTTTGAAACAATCAAACCGCAAATACGGTGCTGCCATCAGTTCAATGGTGAAAAATAAATAAATAAATCAATCCGGGTGAATCGTGATTTCGGAAGAAGTGAAAATAAAGCGTGTCCCGTTCCGCTCGCCGCTCGTGATCCATGGTGGCAGCAGACCCACACAGTTACAGTGGTGGTGCCATCCGTGAACGGGGTCGGTCCCAAAAATGTTCAACAAAGTTACCCCACGGGTGGAGGCACAACCCAGGCGGGCTTACACTCCACACCAACGGCCCCTGGAAATCCTGCTGCCGACGCGTTTCAGGCCATTAGCCCTTCCTCATGGGCGGTCTTAAATCAAATGAGGCAAGCGAAAAACCACCAGCATATGCCCTTCTTTATTTCAATTAATCCTAAATAGGAACCATGAATTATGGGGCTGGTAGTTTGAAACAATCAAACCGCAAATACGGTGCTGCCATCAGTTCATTGGAGAAAAAAAAATGTTCGACAAAGTTACCCCACGGGTGGAGGCACAACCCAGGACGGCTCACACTACACACCAACGGCCCCTGGAAATCCTGCCGCCGACGCGTTTCAGGCCATTAGCCCTTCCTCATGGGCGGTCTTAAATCAAATGAGGCAAGCAAAAACCACCAGCATATGCCCTTCTTTATTTCAATTAATCCGAAATAGGAACCATGAATTATGGGGCTGGTAGTTTGAAACAATCAAACCGCAAATATGGTGCTGCCATCAGTTCATTGGTAAAAACAAAAAAACAAAATCAATCAGCGTGAATCGTGAGTGTGGAAGAAGTGAAAATAAAGCCTGTCCCGTTGCACTCGCCGCTCGTGATCCATGGCGGAAGCAGACCCAGACAGTTACAGTGGTGGTGCCATCCGTGACCGGGGTCGGTCACAAAAATGTTCAACAAAGTTACCCCACGGGTGGAGGCACAACCCAGGACGGCTCACACTCCACACCAACGGCCCCTTGAAATCCTGCCGCCGAAGCGTTTCAGACCATTAGCCCTTCCTCATGGGCGGTCTTAAATCAAATGAGGCAAGCGAAGAACCACCAGCATATGCCCTTCTTTATTTCAATTAATCCTAAATAGGAACCATGAAATATGGGGCTGGTAGTTTGAAACAATCAAACCGCAAATACGGTGCTAACACCAGTTCACTGGTGGAACCAAAAAAAATGTTTCAAAAAGTTACCCCACGGTTGGAGGCACAACCCAGGACGGCTCATACTCCACACCAACGGCCACTGGAAATCCTGCCGCCGATGCGTTTCAGGCCATTAGCCCTTCCTCATGGGCGGTCTTAAATCAAATGAGGAAAGCGAAAATCCACCAGCATATGCCCTTCTTTATTTCAATTAATCCTAAATAGGAACCATGAATTATGGGGCTGGTAGTTTGAAACAATCAAACCGCAAATACGGTGCTGCCATCAGTCCATTGGTAAAAATAAAAAATTAAAAAATCAATCAGGGTGAATCGTGAGTGCGGAAGAAGTGAAAATAAAGCCTGTCCCGTTCCGCTTGCCGCTCGTGATCCATGGCGGCAGCAGACCCAGACAGTCACAGTGGTGGTGCCATCCGTGACCAGGGTCGGTCACAAAAATGTTCAACAATGTTACCCCACGGGTGGAGGCACAACCCAGGACGGCTCACACTCCACACCAACGGCCCCTGGAAATCCTGCCGTTGACGCGGTTCAGGCCATTAGCCCTTCCTCATGGGCGGTCTTAAATCGAATGAGGCAAGTGAAAAACCACATGCATATGCCCTTCTTTATTTCAATTAATCCTAAATAGGAACCATGAATTATGGGGCTGGTAGTTTGAAACAATCAAACCACAAATACGGTGCTGCCATCAGTTCAATGGTGAAAAATAAATAAATAAATCAATCAGGGTGAATCGTGAGTGCGGAAGAAGTGAAAATACAGCCTGTCCCATTGCGCTCGCCGCTCGTGAGCCATGGCGGCAGCAGACCCACACAGTTACAGTGGTGGTGCCATCCGTGACCGGGGTCGGTCACAAAAATGTTCAACAAAGTTTCCCCACGGGTGGAGGCACAACCCAGGACGGCTCACACTCCACACCAACGGCCCCTGGAAATCCTGCCGCTGATGCGTTTCAGGCCATTAGCCCTTCCTCATGTGCGGTCTTAAATCAAATGAGGCAAGCGAAAAACCACCAGCATTTGCCCTTCTTTATTTCAATTAATCCTAAATAGGAACCATGAATTATGGGGCTGGTAGTTTGAAACAATCAAACCGCAAATACGGTGCTGCCATCAGTTCATTGGTAAAAAAAAAATCAATCAGGGTGAATCGTGAGTGCGGAAGAAGTGAAAATACAGCCTGTCCCGTTGCGCTCGCTGCTCGTGATCCATGGCGGCAGCAGACCCACACAGTTACAGTGGTGGTGACATCCGTGACCTGGGTCGGTCACAAAAATGTTCAACAAAGTTACCCCACGGGTGAAGGCACAACCCAGGACGGCTCACACTCCACACCAACGGCCCCTGGAGATCCTGCCGCAGACGCGTTTCAGGCCATTAGCCCTTCCTCATGGGCGGTCTTAAATCAAATGAGGCAAGCGAAAAACCACCAGCATATGCCCTTCTTTATTTCAATTAATCCTAAATAGGAACCATGAAATATGGGGCTGGTAGTTTGAAACAATCAAACCGCAAATACGGTGCTGCCATCTGTTCATTGGTAAAAAAAAAATCAATCAGGGTGAATCGTGAGTGCGGAAGAAGTGAAAATAAAGCGTGTCCCGTTCCGCTCGCCGCTCGTGATCCATGGTGGCAGCAGACCCACACAGTTACAGTGGTGGTGCCATCCGTGACCGGGGTCGGTCACAAAAATGTTCAACAAAGTTACCCCACGGGTGGAGGCACAACCCAGGACGGCTCACACTCCACACCAACGGCCCCTGGAAATCCTGCCGCCGACGCGTTTCAGGCCATTAGCCCTTCCTCATGGGCGGTCTTAAATCAAATGAGGCTAGCGAAAAACCACCAGCATATGCCCTTCTTTATTTCAATTAATCCTAAATAGGAACCATGAATTATGGGGCTGGTAGTTTGAAACAATCAAACCGCAAATACGGTGCTGCCATCAGTTCATTGGTGGGGGAAAAAAAAAATCAATCAGGGTGAATCGTGAGTGGGGAAGAAGTGAAAATAAAGCCTGTCCCGTTCCACTCGCCGCTCATGATCCATGGCGGCAGCAGACCCAGACAGTTACAGTGGTGGTGCCATCCGTGACCGGGGTCGGTCACAAAAATGTTCAACAAAGTTACCCCACGGGTGGAGGCACAACCCAGGACGGCTCATACTCCACACCAACGGCCCCTGGAAATCCTGCCGCTGATGCGTTTCAGGCCATTAGCCCTTCCTCATGTGCGGTCTTAAATCAAATGAGGCAAGCGAAAAACCACCAGCATATGCCCTTCTTTATTTCAATTAATCCTAAATAGGAACCATGAAGTATGGGGCTGGTAGTTTGAAACAATCAAACCGCAAATACGGTGCTGCCATCAGTTCATTGGTAAAAAAATCAATCAGGGTGAATCGTGAGGGCGGAAGAAGTGAAAATAAAGCCTGTCCCGTTCCACTCGCCGCTCGTGATCCATGGTGTCAGCAGACCCACACAGTTACAGTGGTGGTGCCATCCGTGACCGGGGTCGGTCACAAAAATGTTCAACAAAGTTACCCCACGGGTGGAGGCACAACTCAGGACGGCTCACACTCCACACCAACAACCCCATGAAATCCTGCCGCCGATGCGTTTCAGGCCATTAGCCCTTCCTCATGTGCGGTCTTAAATCAAATGAGGCAAGCGAAAAACCACCAGCCTATGCCCTTCTTTATTTCAATTAATCCTAAATAGGAACCATGAAGTATGGGGCTGGTAGTTTGAAACAATCAAACTGCAAATACGGTAATGCCTTCAGTTCAATGATGAAAAAAAGAAAAAAAATCACTCAGTGTGAATCGTGAGTGCGGAAGAAGTGAAAATACAGCCTGTCCCGTTGCGCTCGCTGCTCGTGATCCATGGCGGCAGCAGACCCACACAGTTACAGTGGTGGTGACATCCGTGACCTGGGTCGGTCACAAAAATGTTCAACAAAGTTACCCCACGGGTGAAGGCACAACCCAGGACGGCTCACACTCCACACCAACGGCCCCTGGAGATCCTGCCGCAGACGCGTTTCAGGCCATTAGCCCTTCCTCATGGGCGGTCTTAAATCAAATGAGGCAAGCGAAAAACCACCAGCATATGCCCTTCTTTATTTCAATTAATCCTAAATAGGAACCATGAAATATGGGGCTGGTAGTTTGAAACAATCAAACCGCAAATACGGTGCTGCCATCTGTTCATTGGTAAAAAAAATCAATCAGGGTGAATCGTGAGTGCGGAAGAAGTGAAAATAAAGCGTGTCCCGTTCCGCTCGCCGCTCGTGATCCATGGTGGCAGCAGACCCACACAGTTACAGTGGTGGTGCCATCCGTGACCGGGGTCGGTCACAAAAATGTTCAACAAAGTTACCCCACGGGTGGAGGCACAACCCAGGACGGCTCACACTCCACACCAACGGCCCCTGGAAATCCTGCCGCCGACGCGTTTCAGGCCATTAGCCCTTCCTCATGGGCGGTCTTAAATCAAATGAGGCTAGCGAAAAACACCAGCATATGCCCTTCTTTATTTCAATTAATCCTAAATAGGAACCATGAATTATGGGGCTGGTAGTTTGAAACAATCAAACCGCAAATACGGTGCTGCCATCAGTTCATTGGTGGGGGAAAAAAAAAATCAATCAGGGTGAATCGTGAGTACGGAAGAAGTGAAAATAAAGCCTGTCCCGTTCCACTCGCCGCTCGTGATCCATGGCGGCAGCAGACCCAGACAGTTACAGTGGTGGTGCCATCCGTGACCGGGGTCGGTCACAAAAATGTTCAACAAAGTTACCCCACGGGTGGAGGCACAACCCAGGACGGCTCATACTCCACACCAACGGCCCCTGGAAATCCTGCCGCTGATGCGTTTCAGGCCATTAGCCCTTCCTCATGTGCGGTCTTAAATCAAATGAGGCAAGCGAAAAACCACCAGCATATGCCCTTCTTTATTTCAATTAATCCTAAATAGGAACCATGAATTATGGGGCTGGTAGTTTGAAACAATCAAACCGCAAATACGGTGCTGCCATCAGTTCATTGGTAAAAAAAAATCAATCAGGGTGAATCGTGAGTGCGGAAGAAGTGAAAATAAAGCCTGTCCCGTTCCACTCGCCGCTCGTGATCCATGGTGTCAGCAGACCCACACAGTTACAGTGGTGGTGCCATCCGTGACCGGGGTCGGTCACAAAAATGTTCAACAAAGTTACCCCACGGGTGGAGGCACAACCCAGGACGGCTCACACTCCACACCAACAACCCCATGGAAATCCTGCCACCGATGCGTTTCAGGCCATTAGCCCGTCCTCATGTGCGGTATTAAATCAAATGAGGCAAGCGAAAAACCACCAGCCTATGCCCTTCTTTATTTCAATTAATCCTAAATAGGAACCATGAAGTATGGGGCTGGTAGTTTGAAACAATCAAACTGCAAATACGGTAATGCCTTCAGTTCAATGATGAAAAAGAAAAAAAAAAATCACTCAGTGTGAATCGTGAGTGCGGAAGAAGTGAAAATACAGCCTGTCCCGTTGCGCTCGCTGCTCGTGATCCATGGCGGCAGCAGACCCACACAGTTACAGTGGTGGTGACATCCGTGACCTGGGTCGGTCACAAAAATGTTCAACAAAGTTACCCCACGGGTGAAGGCACAACCCAGGACGGCTCACACTCCACACCAACGGCCCCTGGAGATCCTGCCGCAGACGCGTTTCAGGCCATTAGCCCTTCCTCATGGGCGGTCTTAAATCAAATGAGGCAAGCGAAAAACCACCAGCATATGCCCTTCTTTATTTCAATTAATCCTAAATAGGAACCATAAATTATGGGGCTGGTAGTTTGAAACAATCAAACCGCAAATACGGTGCTGCCATCAGTTTAATGGTGGAAGAAAAAAAATGTTCGACAAAGTTACCCCACGGGTGGAGGCACAACCCAGGACGGCTCACACTACACACCAACGGCCCCTGGAAATCCTGCCGCCGATGCGTTTCAGGCCATTAGCCCTTCCTCATGGGCGGTCTTAAATCAAATGAGGCTAGCGAAAAATCACCAGCATATGCCCTTCTTTATTTCAATTAATCCGAAATAGGAACCATGAATTATGGGGCTGGTAGTTTGAAACAATCAAACCGCAAATACGGTGCTGCCATCAGTTCAATGGTGAAAAATAAATAAATAAATAAATCAGGGTGAATCGTGAGTGCGGAAGAAGTGAAAATAATGCCTGCCCCGTTCCGCTCGCCCCTCGTGATCCATGGCGGCATCAGACCCACACAGTTACAGTGGTGGTGCCATCCGTGACCGGGTTGGGTCACAAAACTGTTCAACAAAGTTACCCCACGGGTGGAGGCACAACCCAGGACGGCTCACACTCCACACCAACGGCCCCTGGAAATGCTGCCGCCGAGCGTTTCAGGCCATTAGCCCTTCCTTATGGGCTGTCTTAAATCAAATGAGGCAAGCGAAAAACCACCAGCATATGCCCTTCTTTATTTCAATTAATCCTAAATAGGAACCATGAATTATGGGGCTGGTAGTTTGAAACAATCAAACCGCAAATACGGTGCTGCCATCAGTTCATTGGTGGGGGGAAAAAAAAAAAATCAATCAGGGTGAATCGTGAGTGCGGAAGAAGTGAAAATAAAGCCTGTCCCGTTCCACTCGCCGCTCGTGATCCACGGCGGCAGCAGACCCAGACAGTTACAGTGGTGGTGCCATCCGTGACCGGGGTCGGTCACAAAAATGTTCAACAAAGTTACCCCACGGGTGGAGGCACAACCCAGGACGGCTCATACTCCACACCAACGGCCCCTGGAAATCCTGCTGCCGATGCGTTTCAGGCCATTAGCCCTTCCTCCTGGGCGGTCTTAAATCAAATGAGGAAAGCGAAAAACCACCAGCATATGCCCTTCTTTATTTCAATTAATCCTAAATAGGAACCATGAAATATGGGACTAGTAGTTTGAAACAATCAAACCGCAAATACGGTGCTGCCATCAGTTCAATGGTGAAAGAAAAAAAAAGAAAAAAAAAAATCAATCAGGGTGAATCGTGAGTGCGGAAGAAGTGAAAATAAAGCCTGTCCCGTTCCGCTTGCCTCTCGTGATCCATGGCGGCAGCAGACCCAGACAGTCACAGTGGTGGTGCCATCCGTGACCGGGGTCGGTCACAAAAATGTTCAACAATGTTACCCCACGGGTGGAGGCACAACCCAGGACGGCTCACACTCCACACCAACGGCCCCTGGAAATCCTGCCGCCGACGCGTTTCAGGCCATTAGCCCTTCCTCATGGGCGGACTTAAATCAAATGAGGCAAGCGAAAAACCACCAGCATATGCCCTTCTTTATTTCAATTAATCCTAAATAGGAACCATGAATTATGGGGCTGGTAGTTTGAAACAATCAAACCGCAAATACGGTGCTGCCATCAGTTCAATGGTGAAAAATAAATAAATAAATTAGGGTGAATCGTGAGTGCGGAAGAAGTGAAAATTATGCCTGTCCCGTTCCGCTCGCCGCTCGTGATCCATGGCGGCAGCAGACCCACACAGTTACAGTGGTGGTGCCATCCGTGACAGGGTTGGGTCACAAAACTGTTCAACAAAGTTACCCCACAGGTGGAGGCACAACCCAGGACGGCTCACACTCCACACCAACGGCCCCTGGAAATGCTGCCGCCGACGCGTTTCAGGCCATTAGCCCTTCCTTATGGGCGGTCTTAAATCAAATGAGGCAAGCGAAAAACTACCAGCATATGCCCTTCTTTATTTCAATTAATCCTAAATAGGAACCATGAATTATGGGGCTGGTAGTTTGAAACAATGAAACCGCAAATACGGTGCTGCCATCAGTTCATTGGTGGGGGAAAAAAAAAATCAATCAGGGTGAATCGTGAGTGCGGAAGAAGTGAAAATAAAGCCTGTCCCGTTCCGCTTGCCGCTCGTGATCCATGGCGGCAGCAGACCCAGACAGTCACAGTGGTGGTGCCATCCATGACCGGGGTCGGTCACAAAAATGTTCAACAATGTTACCTCACGGGTGGAGGCACAACCCAGGACGGCTCACACTCCACACCAACGGCCCCTGGAAATCCTGCCGCTGACGCGTTTCAGGCCATTAGCCCTTCCTCATGGGCGGTCTTAAATCGAATGAGGCAAGTGAAAAACCACATGCATATGCCCTTCTTTATTTCAATTAATCCTAAATAGGAACCATGAATTATGGGGCTGGTAGTTTGAAACAATCAAACCGCAAATACGGTGCTGCCATCAGTTCAATGGTGAAAAATAAATAAATAAATCAATCAGGGTGAATCGTGATTTCGGAAGAAGTGAAAATAAAGCGTGTCCCGTTCCGCTCGCCGCTCGTGATCCATGGTGGCAGCAGACCCACACAGTTACAGTGGTGGTGCCATCCGTGAACGGGGTCGGTCCCAAAAATGTTCAACAAAGTTACCCCACGGGTGGAGGCACAACCCAGGCGGGCTTACACTCCACACCAACGGCCCCTGGAAATCCTGCTGCCGACGCGTTTCAGGCCATTAGCCCTTCCTCATGGGCGGTCTTAAATCAAATGAGGCAAGCGAAAAACCACCAGCATATGCCCTTCTTTATTTCAATTAATCCTAAATAGGAACCATGAATTATGGGGCTGGTAGTTTGAAACAATCAAACCGCAAATACGGTGCTGCCATCAGTTCATTGGAGAAAAAAAAAAAAATGTTCGACAAAGTTACCCCACGGGTGGAGGCACAACCCAGGACGGCTCACACTCCACACCAACGGCCCCTTGAAATCCTGCCGCCGACGCGTTTCAGACCATTAGCCCTTCCTCATGGGCGGTCTTAAATCAAATGAGGCAAGCGAAGAACCACCAGCATATGCCCTTCTTTATTTCAATTAATCCTAAATAGGAACCATGAAATATGGGGCTGGTAGTTTGAAACAATCAAACCGCAAATACGGTGCTACCATCAGTTCATAGGTGGAAAGAAAAAAAATGTTCAAAAAGTTACCCCACGGTTGGAGGCACAACCCAGGACGGCTCATACTCCACACCAACGGCCACTGGAAATCCTGCCGCCGATGCGTTTCAGGCCATTAGCCCTTCCTCTTGGGCGGTCTTAAATCAAATGAGGAAATCGAAAATCCACCAGCATATGCCCTTCTTTATTTCAATTAATCCTAAATAGGAACCATGAATTATGGGGCTGGTAGTTTGAAACAATCAAACCGCAAATACGGTGCTGCCATCAGTCCATTGGTAAAAATAAAAAATTAAAAAATCAATCAGGGTGAATCGTGAGTGCGGAAGAAGTGAAAATAAAGCCTGTCCCGTTCCGCTTGCCGCTCGTGATCCGTGGCGGCAGCAGACCCAGACAGTCACAGTGGTGGTGCCATCCGTGACCAGGGTCGGTCACAAAAATGTTCAACAATGTTACCCCACGGGTGGAGGCACAACCCAGGACGGCTCACACTCCACACCAACGGCCCCTGGAAATCCTGCCGTTGACGCGTTTCAGGCCATTAGCCCTTCCTCATGGGCGGTCTTAAATCGAATGAGGCAAGTGAAAAACCACATGCATATGCCCTTCTTTATTTCAATTAATCCTAAATAGGAACCATGAATTATGGGGCTGGTAGTTTGAAACAATCAAACCACAAATACGGTGCTGGCATCAGTTCAATGGTGAAAAATAAATAAATAAATCATTCAGGGTGAATCGTGAGTGCGGAAGAAGTGAAAATAAAGCCTGTCCCGTTCCGCTTGCCACTCGTGATCCATGGCGGCAGCAGACCCACACACTTACAGTAGTAGTGCCATCCGTGACCGGGGTAGGTCACAAAAATGTTCAACAAAGTTACCCCACGGGTGGAGGCACAACGCAGGACGGCTCACAGTCCACACCAACGGCCCCTGGAAATACTGCCGCCGACGCGTTTCAGGCAATTAGCCCTTCCTCATGGGCGGTCTCAAATCAAATGGGGCAAGCGAAAAACCACCAGCATATGCCCTTCTTTATTTCAATTAATCCTAAATAGGAACCATGAATTATGGGGCTGGTAGTTTGAAACAATCAAACCGCAAATACAGTGGTTCCATCAGTTCTTTGGTGAAAAAAATAAAAAAAATCAATCAGGGTGAATCGTGAGTGCAGAAGAAGTGAAAATAAAGCCTGTCCCGTTCCGCTCGCCGCTCGTGATCCATGGCGGCAGCAGACCCACACAGTTACAGTGGTGGTGCCATCCGTGACCGGGGTCGGTCACAAAAATGTTCAACAAAGTTACCCAACGGGTGGAGGCACAACTCAGGACGGCTCACACTCTACAGCAATGGCCCCTGGAAATCCGGCCGCCGACGCGTTTCAGGCCATTAGCCCTTCCTCATGGGCGGTCTTAAATCAAATGAGGCAAGCGAAAAACCACCAGCATATGCCCTTCTTTATTTCAATTAATCCTAAATAGGAACCATAAATTATGGGGCTGGTATGATGAAACAATCAAAACGCAAATACGGTGCTGCCATCAGTTCATTGGTAAAAAAAAAATCAATCAGGGTGAATCGTGAGTGCGGAAGAAGTGAAAATAAAGCGTGTCCCGTTCCGCTCGCCGCTCGTGATCCATGGTGGCAGCAGACCCACACAGTTACAGTGGTGGTGCCATCCGTGAACGGGGTCGGTCACAAAAATGTTCAACAAAGTTACCCCACGGGTGGAGGCACAACCCAGGCGGGCTTACACTCCACACCAACGGCCCCTGGAAATCCTGCCGCCGACGCGTTTCAGGCCATTAGCCCTTCCTCATGGGCGGTCTTAAATCAAATGAGGCAAGCGAAAAACCACCAGCATATGCCCTTCTTTATTTCAATTAATCCTAAATAGGAACCATGAATTATGGGGCTGGTAGTTTGAAACAATCAAACCGCAAATACGGTGCTGCCATCAGTTCAATGGTGAAAAATAAATAAATAAATAAATAAATAAATAAATCAATCAGGGTGAATCGTGAGTGCGGAAGAAGTGAAAATAATGCCTGTCCCGTTCCGCTCGCCGCTCGTGATCCATGGCGGCAGCAGACCCACACAGTTACAGTGGTGGTGCCATCCGTGACCGGGTTGGGTCACAAAACTGTTCAACAAAGTTACCCCACGGGTGGAGGCACAACCCAGGACGGCTCACACTCCACACCAACGGCCCCTGGAAATGCTGGCGCCGACGCGTTTCAGGCCATTAGCCCTTCCTTATGGGCGGTCTTAAATCAAATGAGACAAGCGAAAAACCACCAGCATATGCCCTTCTTTATTTCAATTAATCCTAAATAGGAACCATGAATTATGGGGCTGGTAGTTTGAAACAATCAAACCGCAAATACGGTGCTGCCATCAGTTCATTGGTGGGGGAAAAAAAAAATCAATCATGGTGAATCGTGAGTGCGGAAGAAGTGAAAATAAAGCCTGTCCCGTTCCGCTCGCCGCTCGTGATCCATGGCGGCAGCAGACCCACACACTTACAGTGGTAGTGCCATCCGTGACCGGGGTAGGTCACAAAAATGTTCAACAAAGTTACCCCACGGGTGGAGGCACAACGCAGGACGGCTCACACTCCACACCAACGGCCCCTGGAAATGCTGCCGCCGACGCGTTTCAGGCCATTAGCCCTTCCTCATGGGCGGTCTCAAATCAAATGAGGCAAGTGAAAAACCACCAGCATATGCCCTTCTTTATTTCAATTAATCCTAAATAGGAACCATGAATTATGGGGCTGGTAGTTTGAAACAATCAAACCGCAAATACGGTGCTGCCATCAGTTCATTGGTAAAAAAAATCAAAACAATATCAATCAGGGTGAATCGTGAGTGCAGAAGAAGTGAAAATAAAGCCTGTCCCATTCCGCTTGCCGCTCGTGATCCATGGCGGCTGCAGACCCAGACAGTCACAGTGGTGGTGCCATCCGTGACCGGGGTCGGTCACAAAAATGTTCAACAATGTTACCCCACGGGTGGAGGCACAACCCAGGACGGCTCACACTCCACACCAACGGCCCCTGGAAATCCTGCCGCCGACGCGTTTCAGGCCATTAGCCCTTCCTCATGGGCGGTCTTAAATCGAATGAGGCAAGTGAAAAACCACCTGCATATGCCCTTCTTTATTTCAATTAATCCTAAATAGGAACCATGAATTATGGGGCTGGTAGTTTGAAACAATCAAACCGCAAATACAGTGGTTCCATCAGTTCATTGGTGAAAAAAATAAAAAAAATCAATCAGGGTGAATCGTGAGTGCAGAAGAAGTGAAAATAAAGCCTGTCCCGTTCCGCTCGCCGCTCGTGATCCATGGTGGCAGCAGACCCACACAGTTACAGTGGTGGTGCCATCCGTGACCGGGGTCGGTCACAAAAATGTTCAACAAAGTTACCCAACGGGTGGAGGCACAACTCAGGACGGCTCACACTCTACAGCAATGGCCCCTGGAAATCCGGCCGCCGACGCGTTTCAGGCCATTAGCCCTTCCTCATGGGCGGTCTTAAATCAAATGAGGCAAGCGAAAAACCACCAGCATATGCCCTTCTTTATTTCAATTAATCCTAAATAGGAACCATAAATTATGGGGCTGGTATGATGAAACAATCAAAACGCAAATACGGTGCTGCCATCAGTTCATTGGTAAAAAAAAATCAATCAGGGTGAATCGTGAGTGCGGAAGAAGTGAAAATAAAGCGTGTCCCGTTCCGCTCGCCGCTCGTGATCCATGGTGGCAGCAGACCCACACAGTTACAGTGGTGGTGCCATCCGTGAACGGGGTCGGTCACAAAAATGTTCAACAAAGTTACCCCACGGGTGGAGGCACAACCCAGGCGGGCTTACACTCCACACCAACGGCCCCTGGAAATCCTGCCGCCGACGCGTTTCAGGCCATTAGCCCTTCCTCATGGGCGGTCTTAAATCAAATGAGGCAAGCGAAAAACCACCAGCATATGCCCTTCTTTATTTCAATTAATCCTAAATAGGAACCATGAATTATGGGGCTGGTAGTTTGAAACAATCAAACCGCAAATACGGTGCTGCCATCAGTTCAATGGTGAAAAATAAATAAATAAATAAATAAATAAATAAATCAATCAGGGTGAATCGTGAGTGCGGAAGAAGTGAAAATAATGCCTGTCCCGTTCCGCTCGCCGCTCGTGATCCATGGCGGCAGCAGACCCACACAGTTACAGTGGTGGTGCCATCCGTGACCGGGTTGGGTCACAAAACTGTTCAACAAAGTTACCCCACGGGTGGAGGCACAACCCAGGACGGCTCACACTCCACACCAACGGCCCCTGGAAATGCTGGCGCCGACGCGTTTCAGGCCATTAGCCCTTCCTTATGGGCGGTCTTAAATCAAATGAGACAAGCGAAAAACCACCAGCATATGCCCTTCTTTATTTCAATTAATCCTAAATAGGAACCATGAATTATGGGGCTGGTAGTTTGAAACAATCAAACCGCAAATACGGTGCTGCCATCAGTTCATTGGTGGGGAAAAAAAAAAATCAATCATGGTGAATCGTGAGTGCGGAAGAAGTGAAAATAAAGCCTGTCCCGTTCCGCTCGCCGCTCGTGATCCATGGCGGCAGCAGACCCACACACTTACAGTGGTAGTGCCATCCGTGACCGGGGTAGGTCACAAAAATGTTCAACAAAGTTACCCCACGGGTGGAGGCACAACGCAGGACGGCTCACACTCCACACCAACGGCCCCTGGAAATGCTGCCGCCGACGCGTTTCAGGCCATTAGCCCTTCCTCATGGGCGGTCTCAAATCAAATGAGGCAAGTGAAAAACCACCAGCATATGCCCTTCTTTATTTCAATTAATCCTAAATAGGAACCATGAATTATGGGGCTGGTAGTTTGAAACAATCAAACCGCAAATACGGTGCTGCCATCAGTTCATTGGTAAAAAAAATCAAAACAATATCAATCAGGGTGAATCGTGAGTGCAGAAGAAGTGAAAATAAAGCCTGTCCCATTCCGCTTGCCGCTCGTGATCCATGGCGGCTGCAGACCCAGACAGTCACAGTGGTGGTGCCATCCGTGACCGGGGTCGGTCACAAAAATGTTCAACAATGTTACCCCACGGGTGGAGGCACAACCCAGGACGGCTCACACTCCACACCAACGGCCCCTGGAAATCCTGCCGCCGACGCGTTTCAGGCCATTAGCCCTTCCTCATGGGCGGTCTTAAATCGAATGAGGCAAGTGAAAAACCACCTGCATATGCCCTTCTTTATTTCAATTAATCCTAAATAGGAACCATGAATTATGGGGCTGGTAGTTTGAAACAATCAAACCGCAAATACAGTGGTTCCATCAGTTCATTGGTGAAAAAAATAAAAAAATCAATCAGGGTGAATCGTGAGTGCAGAAGAAGTGAAAATAAAGCCTGTCCCGTTCCGCTCGCCGCTCGTGATCCATGGCGGCAGCAGACCCACACAGTTACAGTGGTGGTGCCATCCGTGACCGGGGTCGGTCACAAAAATGTTCAACAAAGTTACCCAACGGGTGGAGGCACAACTCAGGACGGCTCACACTCTACAGCAATGGCCCCTGGAAATCCGGCCGCCGACGCGTTTCAGGCCATTAGCCCTTCCTCATGGGCGGTCTTAAATCAAATGAGGCAAGCGAAAAACCACCAGCATATGCCCTTCTTTATTTCAATTAATCCTAAATAGGAACCATAAATTATGGGGCTGGTATGATGAAACAATCAAAACGCAAATACGGTGCTGCCATCAGTTCATTGGTAAAAAAAAAATCAATCAGGGTGAATCGTGAGTGCGGAAGAAGTGAAAATAAAGTGTGTCCCGTTCCGCTCGCCATCCATGGTGGCAGCAGACCCACACAGTTACAGTGGTGGTGCCATCCGTGAACGGGGTCGGTCACAAAAATGTTCAACAAAGTTACCCCACGGGTGGAGGCACAACCCAGGCGGGCTTACACTCCACACCAACGGCCCCTGGAAATCCTGCCGCCGACACGTTTCAGGCCATTAGCCCTTCCTCATGGGCGGTCTTAAATCAAATGAGGCAAGCGAAAAACCACCAGCATATGCCCTTCTTTATTTCAATTAATCCTAAATAGGAACCATGAATTATGGGGCTGGTAGTTTGAAACAATCAAACCGCAAATACGGTGCTGCCATCAGTTCAATGGTGAAAAATAAATAAATAAATAAATAAATAAATCAATCAGGGTGAATCGTGAGTGCGGAAGAAGTGAAAATAATGCCTGTCCCGTTCCGCTCGCCGCTCGTGATCCATGGCGGCAGCAGACCCACACAGTTACAGTGGTGGTGCCATCCGTGACCGGGTTGGGTCACAAAACTGTTCAACAAAGTTACCCCACGGGTGGAGGCACAACCCAGGACGGCTCACACTCCACACCAACGGCCCCTGGAAATGCTGGCGCCGACGCGTTTCAGGCCATTAGCCCTTCCTTATGGGCGGTCTTAAATCAAATGAGACAAGCGAAAAACCACCAGCATATGCCCTTCTTTATTTCAATTAATCCTAAATAGGAACCATGAATTATGGGGCTGGTAGTTTGAAACAATCAAACCGCAAATACGGTGCTGCCATCAGTTCATTGGTGGGGGAAAAAAAAATCAATCAGGGTGAATCGTGAGTGCGGAAGAAGTGAAAATAAAGCCTGTCCCGTTCCGCTCGCCGCTCGTGATCCATGGCGGCAGCAGACCCACACACTTACAGTGGTAGTGCCATCCGTGACCGGGGTAGGTCACAAAAATGTTCAACAAAGTTACCCCACGGGTGGAGGCACAACGCAGGACGGCTCACACTCCACACCAACGGCCCCTGGAAATGCTGCCGCCGACGCGTTTCAGGCCATTAGCCCTTCCTCATGGGCGGTCTCAAATCAAATGAGGCAAGTGAAAAACCACCAGCATATGCCCTTCTTTATTTCAATTAATCCTAAATAGGAACCATGAATTATGGGGCTGGTAGTTTGAAACAATCAAACCGCAAATACGGTGCTGCCATCAGTTCATTGGTAAAAAAATCAAAACAATATCAATCAGGGTGAATCGTGAGTGCAGAAGAAGTGAAAATAGAGCCTGTCCCATTCCGCTTGCCGCTCGTGATCCATGGCGGCTGCAGACCCAGACAGTCACAGTGGTGGTGCCATCCGTGACCGGGGTCGGTCACAAAAATGTTCAACAATGTTACCCCACGGGTGGAGGCACAACCCAGGACGGCTCACACTCCACACCAACGGCCCCTGGAAATCCTGCCGCCGACGCGTTTCAGGCCATTAGCCCTTCCTCATGGGCGGTCTTAAATCGAATGAGGCAAGTGAAAAACCACCTGCATATGCCCTTCTTTATTTCAATTAATCCTAAATAGGAACCATGAATTATGGGGCTGGTAGTTTGAAACAATCAAACCGCAAATACAGTGCTTCCATCAGTTCATTGGTGAAAAAAATCAAAAAAATCAATCAGGGTGAATCGTGAGTGTGGAAGAAGTGAAAATAAAGCCTGTCCCGTTCCGCTCGCCGCTCGTGATCCATGGTGGCAGCAGACCCACACAGTTACAGTGGTGGTGCCATCCGTGACCGGGGTCGGTCACAAAAATGTTCAACAAAGTTACCCAACGGGTGGAGGCACAACCCAGGATGGCTCACACTCTACAGCAACGGCCCCTGGAAATCTTGCCGCCCACGCGTTTCAGGCCATTAGCCCTTCCTCATGGGCGGTCTTAAATCAAATGAGGCAAGCGAAAAACCACCAGCATATGCCCTTCTGTATTTCAATTAATCCTAAATAGGAACCATGAATTATGGGGCTGGTAGTTTGAAACAATCAAACCGCAAATACAGTGCTGCCATCAGTTCATTGGTAAAAAAAAAATCAATCAGGGTGAATCGTGAGTGCGGAAGAAGTGAAAATAAAGCGCGTCCCGTTCCGCTCGCCGCTCCTGATCCATGGTGGCAGCAGACCCACACAGTTACAGTGGTGGTGCCATCCGTGACTGGGGTCGGTCCCAAAAATGTTCAACAAAGTTACCCCACGGGTGGAGGCACAACACAGGACGGCTCACACTCCACACCAACGGCCCCTGGAAATCCTGCCGGCGACGCGTTTCAGGCCATTAGCCCTTCCTCATGGGCGGTCTTAAATCAAATGAGGCAAGCGAAAAACCACCAGCATATGCCCTTCTTTATTTCAATTAATCCTAAATAGGAGCCATGAATTATGGGGCTGGTAGTTTGAAACAATCAAACTGCAAATACGGTGATGCCTTCAGTTCAATGATGGAAAAAAAAATTAAAAAAATCACTCAGTGTGAATCGTGAGTGCGGAAGAAGTGAAAATAAAGCCTGTCCCGTTCCGCTCGCCGCTCGTGATCCATGGCGGCAGCAGACCCACACAGTTACAGTGGTGGTGCCATCCGTGACCGGGGTCGGTCACAAAAATATTCAACAAAGTTACCCCACGGGTGGAGGCACAACCCAGGCGGGCTTACACTCCACACCAACGGCCCCTGGAAATCCTGCCGCCGACACGTTTCAGGCCATTAGCCCTTCCTCATGGGCGGTCTTAAATCAAATGAGGCAAGCGAAAAACCACCAGCATATGCCCTTCTTTATTTCAATTAATCCTAAATAGGAACCATGAATTATGGGGCTGGTAGTTTGAAACAATCAAACCGCAAATACGGTGCTGCCATCAGTTCAATGGTGAAAAATAAATAAATAAATAAATAAATAAATAAATCAATCAGGGTGAATCGTGAGTGCGGAAGAAGTGAAAATAATGCCTGTCCCGTTCCGCTCGCCGCTCGTGATCCATGGCGGCAGCAGACCCACACAGTTACAGTGGTGGTGCCATCCGTGACCGGGTTGGGTCACAAAACTGTTCAACAAAGTTACCCCACGGGTGGAGGCACAACCCAGGACGGCTCACACTCCACACCAACGGCCCCTGGAAATGCTGGCGCCGACGCGTTTCAGGCCACTAGCCCTTCCTTATGGGCGGTCTTAAATCAAATGAGACAAGCGAAAAACCACCAGCATATGCCCTTCTTTATTTCAATTAATCCTAAATAGGAACCATGAATTATGGGGCTGGTAGTTTGAAACAATCAAACCGCAAATACGGTGCTGCCATCAGTTCATTGGTGGGGGAAAAAAAAAAAATCAATCAGGGTGAATCGTGAGTGCGGAAGAAGTGAAAATAAAGCCTGTCCCGTTCCGCTCGCCGCTCGTGATCCATGGCGGCAGCAGACCCACACACTTACAGTGGTAGTGCCATCCGTGACCGGGGTAGGTCACAAAAATGTTCAACAAAGTTACCCCACGGGTGGAGGCACAACGCAGGACGGCTCACACTCCACACCAACGGCCCCTGGAAATGCTGCCGCCGACGCGTTTCAGGCCATTAGCCCTTCCTCATGGGCGGTCTCAAATCAAATGAGGCAAGTGAAAAACCACCAGCATATGCCCTTCTTTATTTCAATTAATCCTAAATAGGAACCATGAATTATGGGGCTGGTAGTTTGAAACAATCAAACCGCAAATACGGTGCTGCCATCAGTTCATTGGTAAAAAAAATCAAAACAATATCAATCAGGGTGAATCGTGAGTGCAGAAGAAGTGAAAATAGAGCCTGTCCCATTCCGCTTGCCGCTCGTGATCCATGGCGGCTGCAGACCCAGACAGTCACAGTGGTGGTGCCATCCGTGACCGGGGTCGGTCACAAAAATGTTCAACAATGTTACCCCACGGGTGGAGGCACAACCCAGGACGGCTCACACTCCACACCAACGGCCCCTGGAAATCCTGCCGCCGACGCGTTTCAGGCCATTAGCCCTTCCTCATGGGCGGTCTTAAATCGAATGAGGCAAGTGAAAAACCACCTGCATATGCCCTTCTTTATTTCAATTAATCCTAAATAGGAACCATGAATTATGGGGCTGGTAGTTTGAAACAATCAAACCGCAAATACAGTGCTTCCATCAGTTCATTGGTGAAAAAAATCAAAAAAATCAATCAGGGTGAATCGTGAGTGTGGAAGAAGTGAAAATAAAGCCTGTCCCGTTCCGCTCGCCGCTCGTGATCCATGGTGGCAGCAGACCCACACAGTTACAGTGGTGGTGCCATCCGTGACCGGGGTCGGTCACAAAAATGTTCAACAAAGTTACCCAACGGGTGGAGGCACAACCCAGGATGGCTCACACTCTACAGCAACGGCCCCTGGAAATCTTGCCGCCCACGCGTTTCAGGCCATTAGCCCTTCCTCATGGGCGGTCTTAAATCAAATGAGGCAAGCGAAAAACCACCAGCATATGCCCTTCTTTATTTCAATTAATCCTAAATAGGAACCATGAATTATGGGGCTGGTAGTTTGAAACAATCAAACCGCAAATACAGTGCTGCCATCAGTTCATTGGTAAAAAAAAAATCAATCAGGGTGAATCGTGAGTGCGGAAGAAGTGAAAATAAAGCGCGTCCCGTTCCGCTCGCCGCTCGTGATCCATGGTGGCAGCAGACCCACACAGTTACAGTGGTGGTGCCATCCGTGACTGGGGTCGGTCCCAAAAATGTTCAACAAAGTTACCCCACGGGTGGAGGCACAACACAGGACGGCTCACACTCCACACCAACGGCCCCTGGAAATCCTGCCGGCGACGCGTTTCAGGCCATTAGCCCTTCCTCATGGGCGGTCTTAAATCAAATGAGGCAAGCGAAAAACCACCAGCATATGCCCTTCTTTATTTCAATTAATCCTAAATAGGAGCCATGAATTATGGGGCTGGTAGTTTGAAACAATCAAACTGCAAATACGGTGATGCCTTCAGTTCAATGATGGAAAAAAAAAATTAAAAAAATCACTCAGTGTGAATCGTGAGTGCGGAAGAAGTGAAAATAAAGCCTATCCCGTTCCGCTCGCCGCTCGTGATCCATGGCGGCAGCAGACCCACACAGTTACAGTGGTGGTGCCATCCGTGACCGGGGTCGGTCACAAAAATATTCAACAAAGTTACCCCACGGGTGGAGGCACAACCCAGGACGGCTCACACTCCACACCAACGGCCCCTGGAAATCCTGCCGCCGACGCGTTTCAGGCCATTAGCCTTTCCTCATGGGCGGTCTTAAATCAAATGAGGCAAGCGAAAAACCACCAGCATATGCCCTTCTTTATTTCAATTAATCCTAAATAGGAACCATGAATTATGGGGCTGGTAGTTTGAAACAATCCAACTGCAAATACGGTGATGCCTTCAGTTCAATGATGAAAAAAAATCACTCCGTGTGAATCGTGAGTGCGGAAGAAGTGAAAATACAGCCTGTCCCGTTGCGCTCGCCGCTCATGAGCCATGGCGGCACCAGACCCACACAGTTACAGTGGTGGTGCCATCCGTGACCGGGGTCGGTCACAAAAATGTTCAACAAAGTTACCCCACGGGTGGAGGCACAACCCAGGACGGCTCACACTCCACACCAACGGCCCCTGGAAATCCTGCCGCTGATGCGTTTCAGGCCATTAGCCCTTCCTCATGTGCGGTCTTAAATCAAATGAGGCAAGCGAAAAACCACCAGCATATGCCCTTCTTTATTTCAATTAATCCTAAATAGGAACCATGAATTATGGGGCTGGTAGTTTGAAACAATCAAACCGCAAATACGGTGCTGCCATCAGTTCATTGGTAAAAAAAAATCAATCAGGGTGAATCGTGAGTGCGGAAGAAGTGAAAATAAAGCCTGTCCCGTTCCACTCGCCGCTCGTGATCCATGGTGTCAGCAGACCCACACAGTTACAGTGGTGGTGCCATCCGTGACCGGGGTCGGTCACAAAAATGTTCAACAAAGTTACCCCACGGGTGGAGGCACAACCCAGGACGGCTCACACTCCACACCAACAACCCCATGAAATCCTGCCACCGATGCGTTTCAGGCCATTAGCCCGTCCTCATGTGCGGTATTAAATCAAATGAGGCAAGCGAAAAACCACCAGCCTATGCCCTTCTTTATTTCAATTAATCCTAAATAGGAACCATGAAGTATGGGGCTGGTAGTTTGAAACAATCAAACTGCAAATACGGTAATGCCTTCAGTTCAATGATGAAAAAAAAGAAAAAAAAATCACTCAGTGTGAATCGTGAGTGCGGAAGAAGTGAAAATACAGCCTGTCCCGTTGCGCTCGCTGCTCGTGATCCATGGCGGCAGCAGACCCACACAGTTACAGTGGTGGTGACATCCGTGACCTGGGTCGGTCACAAAAATGTTCAACAAAGTTACCCCACGGGTGAAGACACAACCCAGGACGGCTCACACTCCACACCAACGGCCCCTGGAGATCCTGCCGCAGACGCGTTTCAGGCCATTAGCCCTTCCTCATGGGCGGTCTTAAATCAAATGAGGCAAGCAAAAACCACCAGCATATGCCCTTCTTTATTTCAATTAATCCTAAATAGGAACCATAAATTATGGGGCTGGTAGTTTGAAACAATCAAACCGCAAATACGGTGCTGCCATCAGTTTAATGGTGGAAAAAAAAAAAATGTTCGACAAAGTTACCCCACGGGTGGAGGCACAACCCAGGACGGCTCACACTACACACCAACGGCCCCTGGAAATCCTGCCGCCGATGCGTTTCAGGCCATTAGCCCTTCCTCATGCGCGGTCTTAAATCAAATGAGGCATGCGAAAAACCACCATCATATGCCCTTCTTTATTTCAATTAATCCTAAATAGGAACCATGAATTATGGGGCTGGTAGTTTGAAACAATCCAACTGCAAATACGGTGATGCCTTCAGTTCAATGATGAAAAAAAAATCACTCCGTGTGAATCGTGAGTGCGGAAGAAGTGAAAATACAGCCTGTCCCGTTGCGCTCGCCGCTCATGAGCCATGGCGGCACCAGACCCACACAGTTACAGTGGTGGTGCCATCCGTGACCGGGGTCGGTCACAAAAATGTTCAACAAAGTTACCCCACGGGTGGAGGCACAACCCAGGACGGCTCACACTCCACACCAACGGCCCCTGGAAATCCTGCCGCTGATGCGTTTCAGGCCATTAGCCCTTCCTCATGTGCGGTCTTAAATCAAATGAGGCAAGCGAAAAACCACCAGCATATGCCCTTCTTTATTTCAATTAATCCTAAATAGGAACCATGAATTATGGGGCTGGTAGTTTGAAACAATCAAACCGCAAATACGGTGCTGCCATCAGTTCATTGGTAAAAAAAAAAAAAATCAGGGTGAATCGTGAGTGCGGAAGAAGTGAAAATAAAGCGTGTCCCGTTCCGCTCGCCGCTCGTGATCCATGGTGGCAGCAGACCCACACAGTTACAGTGGTGGTGCCATCCGTGACCGGGGTCGGGCACAAAAATGTTCAACAAAGTTACCCCACGGGTGGAGGCACAACCCAGGATGGCTCACACTCCACACCAACGGCCCCTGGAAATCCTGCCGCCGACGCGTTTCAGGCCATTAGCCCTTCCTCATGGGAGGTCTTAAATCAAATGAGGCTAGCGAAAAATCACCAGCATATGCCCTTCTTTATTTCAATTAATCCGAAATAGGAACCATGAATTATGGGGCTGGTAGTTTGAAACAATCAAACCGCAAATACGGTGCTGCCATCAGTTCAATGGTGAAAAATAAATAAATAAATAAATCAGGGTGAATCGTGAGTGCGGAAGAAGTGAAAATAATGCCTGCCCCGTTCCGCTCGCCCCTCGTGATCCATGGCGGCATCAGACCCACACAGTTACAGTGGTGGTGCCATCCGTGACCGGGTTGGGTCACAAAACTGTTCAACAAAGTTACCCCACGGGTGGAGGCACAACCCAGGACGGCTCACACTCCACACCAACGGCCCCTGGAAATGCTGCCGCCGAAGCGTTTCAGGCCATTAGCCCTTCCTTATGGGCTGTCTTAAATCAAATGAGGCAAGCGAAAAACCACCAGCATATGCCCTTCTTTATTTCAATTAATCCTAAATAGGAACCATGAATTATGGGGCTGGTAGTTTGAAACAATCAAACCGCAAATACGGTGCTGCCATCAGTTCATTGGTGGGGGGAAAAAAAAAATCAATCAGGGTGAATCGTGAGTGCGGAAGAAGTGAAAATAAAGCCTGTCCCGTTCCACTCGCCGCTCGTGATCCATGGCGGCAGCAGACCCAGACAGTTACAGTGGTGGTGCCATCCGTGACCGGGGTCGGTCACAAAAATGTTCAACAAAGTTACCCCACGGGTGGAGGCACAACCCAGGACGGCTCATACTCCACACCAACGGCCCCTGGAAATCCTGCCGCCGATGCGTTTCAGGCGATTAGCCCTTCCTCCTGGGCGGTCTTAAATCAAATGAGGAAAGCGAAAAACCACCAGCATATGCCCTTCTTTATTTCAATTAATCCTAAATAGGAACCATGAAATATGGGACTGGTAGTTTGAAACAATCAAACCGCTAATACGGTGCTGCCATCAGTTCAATGGTGAAAGAAAAAAAAAGAAAAAAAAAAAATCAATCAGGGTGAATCGTGAGTGCGGAAGAAGTGAAAATAAAGCCTGTCCCGTTCCGCTTGCCTCTCGTGATCCATGGCGGCAGCAGACCCAGACAGTCACAGTGGTGGTGCCATCCGTGACCGGGGTCGGTCACAAAAATGTTCAACAATGTTACCCCACGGGTGGAGGCACAACCCAGGACGGCTCACACTCCACACCAACGGCCCCTGGAAATCCTGCCGCCGACGCGTTTCAGGCCATTAGCCCTTCCTCATGGGCGGACTTAAATCAAATGAGGCAAGCGAAAAACCACCAGCATATGCCCTTCTTTATTTCAATTAATCCTAAATAGGAACCATGAATTATGGGGCTGGTAGTTTGAAACAATCAAACCGCAAATACGGTGCTGCCATCAGTTCAATGGTGAAAAATAAATAAATAAATTAGGGTGAATCGTGAGTGCGGAAGAAGTGAAAATTATGCCTGTCCCGTTCCGCTCGCCGCTCGTGATCCATGGCGGCAGCAGACCCACACAGTTACAGTGGTGGTGCCATCCGTGACAGGGTTGGGTCACAAAACTGTTCAACAAAGTTACCCCACGGGTGGAGGCACAACCCAGGACGGCTCACACTCCACACCAACGGCCCCTGGAAATGCTGCCGCCGACGCGTTTCAGGCCATTAGCCCTTCCTTATGGGCGGTCTTAAATCAAATGAGGCAAGCGAAAAACTACCAGCATATGCCCTTCTTTATTTCAATTAATCCTAAATAGGAACCATGAATTATGGGGCTGGTAGTTTGAAACAATGAAACCGCAAATACGGTGCTGCCATCAGTTCATTGGTGGGGGGAAAAAAAAAAAATCAATCAGGGTGAATCGTGAGTGCGGAAGAAGTGAAAATAAAGCCTGTCCCGTTCCGCTTGCCGCTCGTGATCCATGGCGGCAGCAGACCCAGACAGTCACAGTGGTGGTGCCATCCATGACCGGGGTCGGTCACAAAAATGTTCAACAATGTTACCTCACGGGTGGAGGCACAACCCAGGACGGCTCACACTCCACACCAACGGCCCCTGGAAATCCTGCCGCTGACGCGTTTCAGGCCATTAGCCCTTCCTCATGGGCGGTCTTAAATCGAATGAGGCAAGTGAAAAACCACATGCATATGCCCTTCTTTATTTCAATTAATCCTAAATAGGAACCATGAATTATGGGGCTGGTAGTTTGAAACAATCAAACCGCAAATACGGTGCTGCGATCAGTTCAATGGTGAAAAATAAATAAATAAATCAATCAGGGTGAATCGTGATTTCGGAAGAAGTGAAAATAAAGCGTGTCCCGTTCCGCTCGCCGCTCGTGATCCATGGTGGCAGCAGACCCACACAGTTACAGTGGTGGTGCCATCCGTGAACGGGGTCGGTCCCAAAAATGTTCAACAAAGTTACCCCACGGGTGGAGGCACAACCCAGGCGGGCTTACACTCCACACCAACGGCCCCTGGAAATCCTGCTGCCGACGCGTTTCAGGCCATTAGCCCTTCCTCATGGGCGGTCTTAAATCAAATGAGGCAAGCGAAAAACCACCAGCATATGCCCTTCTTTATTTCAATTAATCCTAAATAGGAACCATGAATTATGGGGCTGGTAGTTTGAAACAATCAAACCGCAAATACGGTGCTGCCATCAGTTCATTGGAGAAAAAAAAAAAATGTTCGACAAAGTTACCCCACGGGTGGAGGCACAACCCAGGACGGCTCACACTACACACCAACGGCCCCTGGAAATCCTGCCGCCGACGCGTTTCAGGCCATTAGCCCTTCCTCATGGGCGGTCTTAAATCAAATGAGGCAAGCAAAAAACCACCAGCATATGCCCTTCTTTATTTCAATTAATCCGAAATAGGAACCATGAATTATGGGGCTGGTAGTTTGAAACAATCAAACCGCAAATATGGTGCTGCCATCAGTTCATTGGTAAAAACAAAAAAACAAAATCAATCAGCGTGAATCGTGAGTGTGGAAGAAGTGAAAATAAAGCCTGTCCCGTTCCACTCGCCGCTCGTGATCCATGACGGAAGCAGACCCAGACAGTTACAGTGGTGGTGCCATCCGTGACCGGGGTCGGTCACAAAAATGTTCAACAAAGTTACCCCACGGGTGGAGGCACAACCCAGGACGGCTCACACTCCACACCAACGGCCCCTTGAAATCCTGCCGCCGACGCGTTTCAGACCATTAGCCCTTCCTCATGGGCGGTCTTAAATCAAATGAGGCAAGCGAAGAACCACCAGCATATGCCCTTCTTTATTTCAATTAATCCTAAATAGGAACCATGAAATATGGGGCTGGTAGTTTGAAACAATCAAACCGCAAATACGGTGCTACCATCAGTTCATAGGTGGAAAGAAAAAAAAATGTTCAAAAAGTTACCCCACGGTTGGAGGCACAACCCAGGACGGCTCATACTCCACACCAACGGCCACTGGAAATCCTGCCGCCGATGCGTTTCAGGCCATTAGCCCTTCCTCTTGGGCGGTCTTAAATCAAATGAGGAAATCGAAAATCCACCAGCATATGCCCTTCTTTATATCAATTAATCCTAAATAGGAACCATGAATTATGGGGCTGGTAGTTTGAAACAATCAAACCGCAAATACGGTGCTGCCATCAGTCCATTGGTAAAAATAAAAAATTAAAAAATCAATCAGGGTGAATCGTGAGTGCGGAAGAAGTGAAAATAAAGCCTGTCCCGTTCCGCTTGCCGCTCGTGATCCGTGGCGGCAGCAGACCCAGACAGTCACAGTGGTGGTGCCATCCGTGACCAGGGTCGGTCACAAAAATGTTCAACAATGTTACCCCACGGGTGGAGGCACAACCCAGGACGGCTCACACTCCACACCAACGGCCCCTGGAAATCCTGCCGTTGACGCGTTTCAGGCCATTAGCCCTTCCTCATGGGCGGTCTTAAATCGAATGAGGCAAGTGAAAAACCACATGCATATGCCCTTCTTTATTTCAATTAATCCTAAATAGGAACCATGAATTATGGGGCTGGTAGTTTGAAACAATCAAACCACAAATACGGTGCTGCCATCAGTTCAATGGTGAAAAATAAATAAATAAATCAATCAGGGTGAATCGTGAGTGCGGAAGAAGTGAAAATAAAGCCTGTCCCGTTCCGCTTGCCACTCGTGATCCATGGCGGCAGCAGACCCACACACTTACAGTAGTAGTGCCATCCGTGACCGGGGTAGGTCACAAAAATGTATAACAAAGTTACCCCACGGGTGGAGGCACAACGCAGGACGGCTCACAGTCCACACCAACGGCCCCTGGAAATACTGCCGCCGACGCGTTTCAGGCAATTAGCCCTTCCTCATGGGCGGTCTCAAATCAAATGGGGCAAGCGAAAAACCACCAGCATATGCCCTTCTTTATTTCAATTAATCCTAAATAGGAACCATGAATTATGGGGCTGGTAGTTTGAAACAATCAAACCGCAAATACAGTGGTTCCATCAGTTCATTGGTGAAAAAAATAAAAAAAATCAATCAGGGTGAATCGTGAGTGCAGAAGAAGTGAAAATAAAGCCTGTCCCGTTCCGCTCGCCGCTCGTGATCCATGGCGGCAGCAGACCCACACAGTTACAGTGGTGGTGCCATCCGTGACCGGGGTCGGTCACAAAAATGTTCAACAAAGTTACCCAACGGGTGGAGGCACAACTCAGGACGGCTCACACTCTACAGCAATGGCCCCTGGAAATCCGGCCGCCGACGCGTTTCAGGCCATTAGCCCTTCCTCATGGGCGGTCTTAAATCAAATGAGGCAAGCGAAAAACCACCAGCATATGCCCTTCTTTATTTCAATTAATCCTAAATAGGAACCATAAATTATGGGGCTGGTATGATGAAACAATCAAAACGCAAATACGGTGCTGCCATCAGTTCATTGGTAAAAAAAAATCAATCAGGGTGAATCGTGAGTGCGGAAGAAGTGAAAATAAAGCGTGTCCCGTTCCGCTCGCCGCTCGTGATCCATGGTGGCAGCAGACCCACACAGTTACAGTGGTGGTGCCATCCGTGAGCGGGGTCGGTCACAAAAATGTTCAACAAAGTTACCCCACGGGTGGAGGCACAACCCAGGCGGGCTTACACTCCACACCAACGGCCCCTGGAAATCCTGCCGCCGACGCGTTTCAGGCCATTAGCCCTTCCTCATGGGCGGTCTTAAATCAAATGAGGCAAGCGAAAAACCACCAGCATATGCCCTTCTTTATTTCAATTAATCCTAAATATGAACCATGAATTATGGGGCTGGTAGTTTGAAACAATCAAACCGCAAATACGGTGCTGCCATCAGTTCAATGGTGAAAAATAAATAAATAAATAAATAAATAAATAAATCAATCAATCAGGGTGAATCGTGAGTGCGGAAGAAGTGAAAATAATGCCTGTCCCGTTCCGCTCGCCGCTCGTGATCCATGGCGGCAGCAGACCCACACAGTTACAGTGGTGGTGCCATCCGTGACCGGGTTGGGTCACAAAACTGTTCAACAAAGTTACCCCACGGGTGGAGGCACAACCCAGGACGGCTCACACTCCACACCAACGGCCCCTGGAAACGCTGGCGCCGACGCGTTTCAGGCCATTAGCCCTTCCTTATGGGCGGTCTTAAATCAAATGAGACAAGCGAAAAACCACCAGCATATGCCCTTCTTTATTTCAATTAATCCTAAATAGGAACCATGAATTATGGGGCTGGTAGTTTGAAACAATCAAACCGCAAATACGGTGCTGCCATCAGTTCATTGGTGGGGGAAAAAAAAAATCAATCAGGGTGAATCGTGAGTGCGGAAGAAGTGAAAATAAAGCCTGTCCCGTTCCGCTCGCCGCTCGTGATCCATGGCGGCAGCAGACCCACACACTTACAGTGGTAGTGCCATCCGTGACCGGGGTAGGTCACAAAATGTTCAACAAAGTTACCCCACGGGTGGAGGCACAACGCAGGACGGCTCACACTCCACACCAACGGCCCCTGGAAATGCTGCCGCCGACGCGTTTCAGGCCATTAGCCCTTCCTCATGGGCGGTCTCAAATCAAATGAGGCAAGTGAAAAACCACCAGCATATGCCCTTCTTTATTTCAATTAATCCTAAATAGGAACCATGAATTATGGGGCTGGTAGTTTGAAACAATCAAACCGCAAATACAGTGCTTCCATCAGTTCATTGGTGAAAAAAATCAAAAAAATCAATCAGGGTGAATCGTGAGTGTGGAAGAAGTGAAAATAAAGCCTGTCCCGTTCCGCTCGCCGCTCGTGATCCATGGTGGCAGCAGACCCACACAGTTACAGTGGTGGTGCCATCCGTGACCGGGGTCGGTCACAAAAATGTTCAACAAAGTTACCCAACGGGTGGAGGCACAACCCAGGATGGCTCACACTCTACAGCAACGGCCCCTGGAAATCCTGCCGCCCACGCGTTTCAGGCCATTAGCCCTTCCTCATGGGCGGTCTTAAATCAAATGAGGCAAGCGAAAAACCACCAGCATATGCACTTCTTTATTTCAATTAATCCTAAATAGGAACGATGAATTATGGGGCTGGTAGTTTGAAACAATCAAACCGCAAATACAGTGCTGCCATCAGTTCATTGGTAAAAAAAAAATCAATCAGGGTGAATCGTGAGTGCGGAAGAAGTGAAAATAAAGCG
The DNA here is from genome assembly GCA_963921515.1 of Calotriton arnoldi. NCBI lineage: Eukaryota > Metazoa > Chordata > Amphibia > Caudata > Salamandridae > Calotriton > Calotriton arnoldi. Next base: position 69,341 of record CAWUFW010021735.1, on the reverse strand, counting down.
CGTCCCGTTCCGCTCGCCGCTCGTGATCCATGGTGGCAGCAGACCCACACAGTTACAGTGGTGGTGCCATCCGTGACTGGGGTCGGTCCCAAAAATGTTCGACAAAGTTACCCCACGGGTGGAGGCACAACACAGGACGGCTCACACTCCACACCAACGGCCCCTGGAAATCCTGCCGGCGACGCGTTTCAGGCCATTAGCCCTTCCTCATGGGCGGTCTTAAATCAAATGAGGCAAGCGAAAAACCACCAGCATATGCCCTTCTTTATTTCAATTAATCCTAAATAGGAACCATGAATTATGGGGCTGGTAGTTTGAAACAATCAAACCGCAAATATGGTGCTGCCATCAGTTCATTGGTAAAAACAAAAAAAAAATCAATCAGCGTGAATCGTGAGTGAGGAAGAAGTGAAAATAAAGCCTGTACCGTTCTACTCGCCGCTCGTGATCCATGGCGGCAGCAGACCCAGACAGTTACAGTGGTGGTGCCATCCGTGACCGGGGTCGGTCACAAAAATGTTCAACAAAGTTACCCCACGGGTGGAGGCACAACCCATGACGGCTCACACTCCAAACCAACGGCCCCTGGAAATCCTGCCGCCGACACGTTTCAGGCCATTAGCCCTTCCTCATGGGCGGTCTTAAATCAAATGAGGCAAGCGAAGAACCACCAGCATATGCCCTTCTTTATTTCAATTAATCCTAAATAGGAACCATGAATTATGGGGCTGGTAGTTTCAAACAATTAAACCGCAAATACGGTGCTGCCATCAGTTCAATGGTGAAATAAAAAAATAAAATAAAAAAAAATCAATCAGGGTGAATCGTGAGTGCGGAAGAAGTGAAAATAAAGCCTGTCCCGTTCCACTCGCCGCTCGTGATCCATGGTGTCAGCAGACCCACACAGTTACAGTGGTGGTGGGATCCGTGACCGGGGTCGGTCACAAAAATGTTCAACAAAGTTACCCCACGGGTGGAGGCACAACCCAGGACGGCTCACATTCCACACCAATGGCCCCTGGAAATCCTGCCGCCGATGCGTTTCAGGCAATTAGCCCTTCCTCATGTGCGGTCTTAAATCAAATGAGGCAAGCGAAAAACCACCAACATATGCCCTTCTTTATTTCAATTAATCCTAAATAGGAACCATGAATTATGGGGCTGGTAGTTTGAAACAATCAAACTGCAAATACGGTGATGCCTTCAGTTCAATGATGGAAATTTTTTTTTAAAAAAATCACTCAGTGTGAATTGTGAGTGCGGAAGAAGTGAAAATAAAGCCTGTCCCGTTCCGCTCGCCGCTCGTGATCCATGGCGGCAGCAGACCCACACAGTTACAGTGGTTGTGCCATCCGTGACCGGTGTCGGTCACAAAAATGTTCAACAATGTTACCCCACGGGTGGAGGCACAACCCAAGACGGCTCACACTCCACACCAACAGCCCCTGGAAATCCTGCCGCTGACGCGTTTCAGGCCATTAGCCCTTCCTCATGGGCGGTCTTAAATCAAATGAGGCAAGCGAAAACCCACCAGCATATGCCCTTCTTTATTTCAATTGATCCTAAATAGGAACCATGAATTATGGGGCTGGTAGTTTGAAACAATTAAACCGCAAATACGGTGCTGCCATCAGTTCATTGGTGAAAAAAATAAAAATAAAATCAATCAGGGTGAATCGTGAGTGCGGAAGAAGTGAAAATAAATCCTGTCCCATTCCGCTCGCCGCTCGTGATCCATGGCGGCAGCAGACCCACACAGTTACAGTGGTGGTGCCATCCGTAACCGGGGTCGGTCACAAAAATGTTCAACAAAGTTACCCCACGGGTGGAGACACAACCCAGGTCGGCTCACACTCCACACCAACGGCCCCTGGAAATCCTGCCGCCGACGCATTTCAGGGCATTAGCCCTTCCTCATGGGCGGTCTTAAATCAAATGAGGCAAGCGAAAAACCACCAGCATATGCCCTTCTTTATTTCAATTAATCCTAAATAGTAACCATGAATTATGGGGCTGGTAGTTTGAAACAATCAAACCGCAAATACGGTGCTGCCATCAGTTCATTGGTGAAAGAAAAAAAAAAAAACAATCAGGGTGAATCGTGAGTGCGGAAGAAGTGAAAATATAGCCTGTCCCGTTCCGCTCGCCGCTCATGATCCATGGCGGCAGCAGACCCAGACAGTTACAGTGGTGGTGCCATCCGTGACCGGGGTCGGTCACAAAAATGTTCAACAATGTTACCCCACGGGTGGAGGCACAACCCAGGACGGCTCACACTCCACACCAACAGCCCCTGGAAATCCTGCCGCTGACGCGTTTCAGGCCATTAGCCCTTCCTCATGGGCGGTCTTAAATCAAATGAGGCAAGCGAAAACCCACCAGCATATGCCCTTCTTTTTTTCAATTGATCCTAAATAGGAACCATGAATTATGGGGCTGGTAGTTTGAAACAATCAAACCGCAAATACGGTGCTGGCATCAGTTCATTGGTGAAAAAAACTAAAACTAAAATCAATCAAGGTGAATCGTGAGTGCGGAAGAAGTGAAAATAAAGCCTGTCCCGTTCCGCTCGCCGCTCGTGATCCATGGCGGCAGTAGACCCACACAGTTACAGTGGTGGTGCCATCCGTGACCGGGGTCGGTCACAAAAATGTTCAACAAAGTAACCCCACGGGTGGAGGCACAACCCAGGACGGCTCACACTCCACACCAACAGCCCCTGGAAATCCTGCCGCCGACACGTTTCAGGCCATTAGCCCTTCCTCATGGGCGGTCTTAAATCAAATGAGGCAAGCGAAGAACCACCATCATATGCACTTCTTTATTTCAATTAATCCTAAATAGGAACCATGAATTATGGGGCTGGTAGTTTCAAACAATCAAACCGCAAATACGGTGCTGCCATCAGTTCAATGGTGACATTTTTTTTTTAAAAAATCAATCAGGGTGAATCGTGAGTGAGGAAGAAGTGAAAATAAAGCCTGTCCCGTTCCGCTCGCCGCTCGTGATCCATGGCGGCAGCAGACCCACACAGTTACAGTGGTGGTGCCATCCGTGACCGGGGTTGGTCACAAAAATGTTCAACAAAGTTACCCCACGGGTGGAGGCACAACCCAGGACGGCTCACACTCCACACCAACGGCCCCTGGAAATCCTGCCGCCGACGCGTTTCAGGCCATTAGCCCTTCCTCATGGGCGGTCTTAAATCAAATGAGGCAAGCGAAAAACCACCAGCATATGCCCTTCTTTATTTCAATTAATCCTAAATAGGAACCATGAATTATGGGGCTGGTAGTTTGAAACAATCAAACCGCAAATACGGTGCTGCCATCAGTTCATTGGTGAAAAAAAAAAAAAAAATGTTCGACAAAGTTACCCCACGGGTGGAGGCACAACCCAGGATGGCTCACACTACACACCAACGGCCCCTGGAAATCCTGCCGCCGACGCGTTTCAGGCCATTAGCCCTTCCTCATGGGCGGTCTTAAATCAAATGAGGCAAGCAAAAAACCACCAGCATATGCCCTTCTTTATTTCAATTAATCCGAAATAGGAACCATGAATTATGGGGCTGGTAGTTTGAAACAATCAAACCGCAAATATGGTGCTGCCATCAGTTCATTGGTAAAAACAAAAAATCAATCAGCGTGAATTGTGATTGCGGAAGAAGTGAAAATAAAGCCTGCCCCGTTCCACTCGCTGCTCGTGATCCATGGCGGCAGTAGACCCAGACAGTTACAGTGGTGGTGCCATCTGTGACCGGGGTCGGTCACAAAAATGTTCAACAAAGTTACCCCACGGGTGGAGTCACAACCCAGGACGGCTCACACTCCACACCAACGGCCCCTGGAAATCCTGCCGCCGACGCGTTTCAGGCCATTAGCCCTTCCTCATGGGCGGTCTTAAATCAAATGAGGCAAGCGAAGAACCACCAGCATATGCCCTTCTTTATTTCAATTAATCCTAAATAGGAACCATGAATTATGGGGCTGGTAGTTTGAAACAATCAAACCGCAAATACGGTGCTGCCATCAGTTCAATGGTGAAAGAAAAAAAAAATCGGTCAGGGTGAATCGTGAGTACGGAAGAAGTGAAAATAAAACCTGTCCCGTTCCATTCGCCGCTCGTGATCCATGGCGGCAGCAGACCCACACAGTTACAGTGGTGGTGCCATCCGTGACCGGGGTCGGTCACAAAAATGTTCAACAAAGTTACCCCACGGGTGGAGGCACAACCCAGGACGGCTCACACTCCACACCAACGGCCCCTGGAAATCCTGCCGCCGACGCGATTCAGGCCATTAGCCCTTCCTCATGGGCGGTCTTAAATCAAATGAGGTAAGCGAAAAACCACCAGCATATGCCCTTCTTTATTTCAATTAATCCTAATTAGGAACCATGAATTATGGGGCTGGTAGTTTGAAACAATCAAACCGCAAATACGGTGCTGCCATCAGTTCAATGATGAAGAAAAAAAAAGAAAAAAATCACTCAGTGTGAATCGTGAGTGCGGAAGAAGTGAAAATAAAGCCTGTCCCGTTCCGCTCGCCGCTCGTGATCCATGGCGGCAGCAGACCCACACTGTTACAATGGTGGTGCCATCCGTGACCGGGGTCGGTCACAAAAATGTTCAACAAAGTTACCCCACGGGTGGAGGCACAACCCAGGACGGCTCACACTCCACACCAACGGCCCCTGGAAATACTGCCGCCGATGCGTTTCAGGCCATTAGCCCTTCCTCATGTGCGGTCTTAAATCTAATGAGGCAAGCGAAAAACCACCAGCATATGCCCTTCTTTATTTCAATTAATCCTAAATAGGAACCATGAATTATGGGGCTGGTAGTTTGAAACAATCAAACCGCAAATACGGTGCTGCCATCAGTTCATTGGTGAAAAAAAATAAAAATAATCAATCAGGGTGAATCGTGAGTGCGGAAGAAGTGAAAATAAAGCCTTTCCCGTTCCGCTCGCCGCTCGTGATCCATGGCGGCAGCAGACCCACACAGTTACAGTGGTGGTGCCATCCGTGACCGGGGTCAGTCACAAAAATGTTCAACAAAGTTACCCCAAGGGTGGAGGCACAACCCAGGACGGCTCACACTCTACACCAACGGCCCATGGAAATCCTGCCGCTGACGCGTTTCAGGCCATTAGCCCTTCCTCATGGGCGGTCTTAAATCAAATGAGGCAAGCGAAAAACCACCAGCATATGCCCTTCTTTATTTCAATTATTCCTAAATAGGAACTATGAATTATGGGGCAGGTAGTTTGAAACAATCAAACCGCAAATACGGTGCTGCCATCAGTTCATTGGTGAAAAAAAAAAAAATCAATCAGGGTGAATCGTGAGTGCGGAAAAAGTGAAAATACTATTTATTTCCTCACTATAATGTCACTGTATCCTTTTATATTTTTTGAATATATATATATGTATATATATATGTATATATATATAAATATACATATACCTATACATATATATAGGGCTTGTGAAGAAGATCTTTTGATCGAAACGCGTTGCCAGTAAATACTTATCATTACATTGACCCTGGAGTGCGAGTCCTTTTTTTCTATTGAGGGAAGTGCTCAAACGGGAATCTTCTTGGACATATATATATATATATATATATATATATATATATATATATATATATATGTATTTTTGTTTTGCTAACAACTTTGCGGCTGTTCCATGAATCTTCCTGAAATTTTCAAAACTAGTGTACACCTCACTTTAGCGGCTATCTGGAAAGTTTTGTGGAGATACGTCAAGCATGGGTTAAGAAAATGGGCGGGTCCCAAAACGTATTTCCCCTATGCAATTTTCTATAGGGATTTGAACACAACTACAGTCCAAACCGCTTAACGGAATAACACAAATTTTTGGCAGAAAGCTTGCTCTTGGTCTGGAAAGAGCCCTTTTTGTGATTTGTTGTAAATCAATTCAGTAGTTTGGGAATTATTAATCAAAAAAGAATTATAGATATCTATGGACGTTGACCCTCCATGGATCCCTGCGGTGGATTTGTGGATCTGCGCGCCAAGAGCAAAGCCATGATTGGCTGGCTGCAACCTGACAGGAAAGTTGCGGCCACCATTTTATTGATCGGAGCATGGTTCCAGGGCTTAAAATGTAAACTGTGAACTGTTTGTTGGGGTTAGGGTAGAGGTACCCTGACCCCATGGGTATGTTACAGGGGTCACCGAGGGACCCATCAAGGTCAAGAAATTGCTTTAAAATATTATTTTTTCCTCATGCGGGTATTCGCAGATCCACTGTGGCACTCAGTGCACCCCCAGTGTGGATCCTCAGTGGATCCTAGGATTCTGACTCAATAAAAAAAATATATACTCATAGATCCCCTTACAGACCCTTACAGGCACTCACAGACCCCCTCGCACACTCACTCACAGACCCCCACAGGAAATCACACACTCACTCACAGACCCACACAGGCACTCACACACCCACTCACAGATTCACACAAGCACTCACACAACAACTCACAGACAGCCATAGAATCTCACAAACCCACTCACAGACTGTAGGAAGCTGGTTTTCTATAGAGTGTACTAAAACATGTGCAGAGAGTCCAGTTGGTCTCACATTGGTTTACAGAGGCAAAAGTAGATAATACTAACACGATATTTGTGGTACTGTGGGTGAGCAGTTAGGCTTATCAGAGGGTAGTTGTTAGAAATGGGATTTCTGGTAAGATAAGGTATGCACCGTAGCCAGGCAGAACCCACCACTCTAGTCAGGGTGAGGGAGTTACACATACAAGATAACCCCTGCTCACCCCCTTGGTAGCTTTGCAGAGCAGTCAGGCTTATCCCAGAGGCAAGGTGTAAAGAATTTGTGCAACACACAAACACACACCAGTGATACACTAGGCGCACCACCAAAAAGAGACTCCACACAAGGTTATATAAAAAATATCCTTTGTATTGTTCATAAAACACATTAGACCTTAATCACATAAATCACTGTGCCACTAGGCACTTGTCATGACATCACATAGATCATAAAATCACTTTGCCAATGGGGCAATTGTCATAAAATCACAAGGTAGTGCAATAGAGTAAATACTCATATATTTCACATGTTATAAAAAATATCATTACTGTGCATAATATACAGTCTAAGTCACAAAAAGTACCTCACAGTTATACAAATAACATTAACTAACCCTGGTTAGGTATGGGGAGGTGTTCTATGAAGCATCCTAGTTGTTACCCACTGGATTGTGGGGAAGGAAATAATTACTTTTGTTTATATTACCCTCACACACCCTAGTGGTGTCATGCTTCATCATCGGGTCACCCTGACTCCTAAAGGTCAGGGTGGGCTCAACCGTTTTTCAGGGAGCTCTTGAAAAATATGGCCAGGGGGTCTTAAAGATTAAAAATCCTCAGGCAGCTCCCAGTATCCCTTTATTCTTGGAACTGTCGGGGATATTAAAATATAAAAAGCATATAAAGGGTCAATTGGATGTTTGTGGTCCTAGGACCCTAGTGTCGACATGTTTCAGCCCAATAAGTGACCAAAAACTGGTCCTGGGCTTTCTTCAGTGCAACAAAAAGATATTCCCTCCCTGGAAAGAGCAGAGGGACAGTACCAAGCTACTCCTATTTTTGTGAAGGAAGGGCAGATAGCTGCTCCTTCGTATAAACAGAAGATAAACTTATCTTGTGCTTTATGGTTTCCTTTTTACTCCATCTGTAAAAAAAGGATGAAAAGAAAAGAAAAAGAGAACATAACGCAACAACATTATTATGGTGCCAAATGCTTCCCATAGGTGATGTGCTTTCAAATTACACCCATGCTCATCCATCAGGCAGGGTGAGTGCAAGCCATCTCTCATCATATCTGTCTGGTACGCATTTGCCAGGGTTATCTGTAATCACTATTTTTAGTGCCAAGCGCCGCTGTCCACTCCGGGGGAGTGCCTCACCTTTCACAGGTGTGTGTTAACCCGCGTTGTTGTCCGCTCATGTATTCGGAGTCCAGGCGAATGCAGACATGTCCACTGTCGCCGTGGGAGATGTGACCAGAACCCCAAGTTCCAACAAGTTGCCGGGACATGTGCAATGTGTTCCAAACTGTCTTGTCTGCAGGTACGTAGTTACACGTCCATGAAAGCTAGTGCAGTCTCGTAGGCAATTATTTCCAACATGAGGTCGTCGTCGACTTCATCGAACAGGATGGCGAGGCTAACCATTAGCAGGTCCGGACAGATGTGCTGCGTCCACCCCCTTTCACCAATTAGCACTACAGCCCAATAGGGGAGCGGCTAAATTTGCTCACTGCACACGAGGAGTTCTGCAATCTCCCAGGTCCAGCTGCCAGCATGTATGCCAAGTATCCAGGCATCCCATAGACGGGTGTCACGGTGACACTCATGGTCGTGGGCAAACAGGGGGCGCCCACACATGTCAAAATCCAGTTCAGCTACCGTCCTGTTGGATAGGCAGACATCCATGGGCCACTCGAATATGCACGAGCGACAATGCAACACAGGCTGCACGCAGGTGACGTTGACAAGGCGGAAGCTCAGCCGGTAACTGATCCGCAGCACTACCAATGGCAGTGCCCCCAGTAAATGCAGCATACGTGCACGGTACAGTTCCACCTGACTGGGGTTGTGCAAGTGTCCGTGATGGTCTGCCATTGCGTTAGTGGTTCTGGGTATGTAATCTTCTTTACCCCCTGTGCCAGATTAGCTGATGCAAAACAGTAGTCTAGGTGGCTGTATGTTGCCTGGTTGGTGTGTAACAGGAGAACTCTCTAGAGTCTGGGCGTCTCTCTCTCCAGAGATCCAGCAGGTTCATGCCCTGCATCAGATCCCTCAATTGCCTTGTCATGTGCGGCTTCGTGTTCCTTTGCGGTGGTTCCCGATCAAGCTCCCCATCAAGGACACAGTTACAGTCTCCCGCTAGCACAATATTTCCCACCAGGTATAATGAGGCAGCAGCCAACACCCCACTATAGAAGTTCTCACAGTCATACTGAGGAGCGTATACATTTATCAGGCACACCTCACGCCCATCCAGATCCCCATAAGAATGCGATACAGACACAATATTGTTTTAAGTAGGCATGCACCCTATGTCATTTCTCCATCTGGGCCAACCCTCTGACACTCCATGATATCAATTTAAACATCTCATCTGCCATCATTTGTCCACATCAGAGCCATACCAAGACCAGGCCAGCCAGGCATACCACCACTCAACCACCCCTCGGGGTACCTTGGTGCAGTGCACTAGGACTTTCAACCACGTAAGCAGCTTGTGGTCCATTTAAACTGTACAACAAACAAAACACACCTCTTTCCAACACCCCCCACCCCATGGGCAGTAACCAGCATTTCCCATCCCATTCCCAATAATGGAAAAACTAATAGACCAAAGTATCAAGCAAAAAAACTATATGCTTCGCTAGTGGTCAGTACACCAAAGGAGCCGTGAGGTGTTAGCTTCCAATCAGCCCCCCGGCACCTGTGTCCCTTAGTTTCTACTACTCCTGGTGGCCCATCATACAATGTAATAAATATAAGCATTCAGTCCACCCCTCCTAGCCCCCTCCCCAATATTGCAAATTATAGGAGCCCATGGCAAACATTAAAATATCAGACAGTCAAATAAACATAACTCAGCCACCCCCTCTCAACGGCAGAGTTTCAGAATCAGCAGACATATATTGTTCCGGGGCTCTACAACCCAGCAGGCTTCGTAATGTCCAGCGATCTGTTGCGCCTCTGCAGCAACTTAGTCTTACTCATGGTGAATTGATCAAATACTAAGCCAGTCCCCAAACCATGCTGTCCATGAGAGACCCACGGTTGCTCTGCTAGGTTGAGGAAGATTCTCGTGAGTCAGGCACCACTGCCTGGTCTCTGAGGGTGCCGTCCGAACAGACCCGGGACACCCAAGTGTTTCTTCCCCTTGTTCCACTTCCTCAAACGAGCTTAGTCTCTGTACAAAGGGGGGAGATGCTTCATTCCACAATGATCTCAGAAGAGGGCCGCCAGCGAGTGCATCCACCTGGTCACTTGCCTCATCCACTGTGAAAAAGAAGTGCACCTTTCCTTAGTGTTCAACTCGCTTTGCCGGGAACATGAGGCTGTATCATAAATTAAGTTCTCTCAATCTTTTTTTTACATCCAGATATGTTTTACACTGGTTCTGGACCTTCTGGGTATAATCAGTAAAGATCGATATCTGTTGGCCCTCAAATTCCAGTGGACCCTTTATGCACGTGTGCGTAGAATCGCATTGCATTCCCTGAAATTGAAGAGACGGGCTATGAGGGAACGCGGTGGCGCACCAGGTCTTGGCGGACGGTCTAATGCCTGATGGGCCCTTTCAATTGTAAAGAATTATGATAGTTTCTTGGCAGTGCATAACATTGGTGATCCAATCTTTCAAAAAGGGTTCCTCAGATTGACCCTCCGCCTTTTCAGGGAATCCCATGAACTGTAGGTTATTTCTTCTGGATCTCCCTTTGGAACCTTCTACACATTCCTCAAGTCTTACCGTGAGCCTCTGCAAGGAGGACAGTTTCCTGTAGGGTGGAAACTTCCCGCTGTAGGTCCCCTACATTTCCTTCCTTCTGTGGCTGCAACTCGATTCACAATGTTATGTTGAATCACTCTAAGGAGGTTGACGTCAATGGCCACCAAATCTATCTTGGTGGCCAGCTCCCCCGGGAACCCTAAATGGCTTCCATCAAGTCTGACAGCAATGTGACACTGGCACACTGCCCACCAGTCTGCGTCCGGGGTCTCCCGTCTGTCCCTCTACAGTCTTCTCAGCCATTGTGACAGCCTGGGTACAATTAACTATGTTATTGGCTTGGTTCGTTATCGCTGCCTTATCCTTCACCATAGTGACATGGTCTGGACTTCCAACACAGTCCCGCTCTGAAGTGTTAACCACTCTGGTCAGATCTCCGAGGTGGACCCAAGTGCACCAAAGGGGCACCCACACGTAGACCAGGCACCTTCCTACAGCAATATGCAACCTCCTGGGGTTGCCAGAAAGTTCTGCACTCCCTCAAGTTCCATCGCTGTACAGCTCAAGTGTAGGTCATAGAGCCCACCGAGGGTGTTCTTATGCCTCACAAATCCCCTGGGGTCCAAACCGCAGCCCCCCACCCGGCGGCAGCTCCCAGCTCTGATGGGACGCAGCCCCCAAGCATCACCCCTCACACATAGCTCCATGTGCACTCTGCAGTCCCCCCTGTAGGTATAGGGGCCAATATATTCCCAAGTCACCACAACCAATACCGGGAACCTCCGGCAGGAATATCAACCAGTATGTTGTCCAATCTGCGCTGAGCCCAGGCTCGCTGCTGTGCTATTGGCTCACTGTCTCTGGTCACCCCCAAGCGCTACCCTCAGGGTTGTTACCAGGCCTCTTCACCTGTGCATAATGTGCATAGCCACTTCCAATGCCACTTGTCTTCAGGGCATATTCCAGGTTCCCAAGTTGGGGAGGCATCCACCTATGAGCTCCAATCACACCGTTAGTTAGGGCACCTGTCCATTAGCGGGAGGATCGGCTAGCCCCTCCGGCACCACCTCCAGCCTAGCATCATGCCAGTGAGGGTGTGATTCGCTGTATTGTCTTAGGGTCAATTCAGGCACTATCTTCAGGTCCCCTACTGGCCATGGGCACTCAACCAGGCCAGACCCCATCCTCAAGCACAGGATCTCCACAGGCCCAGCTCCAGACCACACTGCAGCCCCTAGCTCAGCTCGGGACACTGTTCCAGAAGAGGTCTTCTGGGACCAGAACAGCATAGTCCCACTGCTCCTCTCCCGAGCTAGGGTGTCTCAACAGCCCACACCACGCCTCAATACAGGATCTCCTCAAAGCTGTGGGGGCATGATCCAGTGCCCGTAGCCTGTTCGGAGACACACACGCACCAGTCCAACCCACGCTTCTGACGCAGGCCAGCAAACTCCATTCTCCTTTCCAGTGATGCCAGGGCTTCTCTCTCCACCACACCATCCAGAATCTGTTCCAGTGTCCGCAAACACCATGCCCGGCCCCATGCACCATCAGCCTTCAGCTGAGAGCTGCATCATCACACCACAGCAACGTCAACCAGTCCACAGGCTGCTGCACACTCTGGCAAATGCACTGGATTTCCAGCCACACCTTTCTCCTAGCAGGGGTACCCCCCTCTCAGGGCCATCCCACAACTAAAATTTAGGGGGAGTCAGGCTTCAGATGAGGTCAGTACTGCGGGATTTTATTCATGGCCAGCAGGAGCTCCAGCAAGAGAGACTAGACAGCCATCTTGCTTGGCCCTACCTCCTGCAGCATTGAGTACTTTTAAAGTTATTAATTTTTTGAGTCTGCAAAATCAATCACAAGACAAAAATGCACATAAAATTATGCAATTGACTTTCAAGGTTCACCTCTCGAATCTCGGCAGTCAGCAAGGCTAGGTTCAATGTTCTTCCAGCGGAATCTCAGTAGAAGCCCGGATTCGGCTTGGAGCAAGGGTCTGAGGTAGCTGGTATGTTCACACATGGGATATAGTACACCCTGCCTCAGGGCTGTATGGCGTGCAGTAGGGATGACTTACCTATACCCCCTGCAGTGTATGGGGGCATGGCACACAGGGATGTGCACCATGTCCACTCTTTGGTAATATCTGCACCAAGACATGCAGACTGCAATGACATTTTGCTCTTCTGGCTGTGATAGAACATCTGCGGACCATTCTCGATTCCGGTCATACAGCGGCACTGATTCTACTTGATCTGAGTGCCGCATTTAACACGGTTTCACATGAAATTCTGTTACAGCGTTTGGAGGATGCCGGGGTTGTGGGCCTAGCACTAGAATGGTTTAGATCATTCCTGAAAGAGAGATCTTTTCGAGTTTCGGCCCCCGTTTCTTTCTCAGGCTCATTCCATTGGGGAGGGGGTACCCCAGGGCTCTGCATTGAGCCCCATATTGTTCAATCTTTATGTTCAGCCTCTTGCTAAGGTGGCTAGGAATATGGGCCTCACCATGGTCTCGTATGCAGATGATACACAGCTGGTGGTGGCCCTGTCCGATGGTTCCACTCAGGATGCCTCTAGGTTTCGGAGCGGCCTGGCCGCTGTGGCAGAGTGGATGACTTTAAATTGTCTCCAGTTGAATGCGACTAAAACAGAGTTACTGTTGGTGGGGAGGGACAGGAGCCTCTGGAGTGAGCAATGGTGGCCTAACATACTTGGTAGTACCCCCACCCCTAAGTTGGTGGTAAAAAACTTGGGGGTATGGATGGATGCTACCCTTAGCTTTCAAGAACATACCAAAAGAGTTGCGGGTACCTGTTTTGGCCTCCTGCGGGGACTTAGGCCCCTGCTGAAGTTTTTTGATTCGTCTACGAGCCAACTGATTGTTCAATCAGCCATTCTATCCAGACTAGATTATGCTAATTCGCTCCTGTTGGGAGCTAATCAGGCTGAGGTATTGCGACTGCAGCGTGTTCAAAACGCTGCCGCCAGAGCCCTGTTAGGGCTCCCACGTAACTGTCCTTCTACTGGGGCCATCCGGAGGTTACATTGGCTTCCAGTGGCCAAACGGATCCAATTTAAGGCTCTTTGCTTATCTTTTAAGATCTTGAAACTTGCCTCGCCCAGTCTCCTGGCTAACTTACTAGCCCCATATGCCCCCACTCGCCAGCTGCGCTCCCTGGGACAGCATTTGGTAATTGTCCCCCGTGTGAAGCGCCTTCGGGCCGGAGGTCGATCTTTCCGTTACTTAGCTGCCAAGCTGTGGAATTCCCTGCCTCCTCAGATTCGCAGCTTGGATCGCATGGTGGACTTCAGGAAAGCAATTAAAACTTTCCTTTTTCCCTCTGCTTAGTCCTTTTTGTCTTCTGTATATTCCTTACGCCTACCTGTTGTGTTCTTAGCCCTGTTCCTTCTGACGCTGGCAGCGCCGGGACGCCTCTTTGCTGGGGCAGCTGTGTGCTATATAAACTCAGATAACATAACATAGTCTTGGTGAGAGGTTTCTGGGGTGGCACAATTCATGCTGCAGCCCCAGAGGACCCTCTTTAGTCCCAATGACCTAGGTACAAGGGGTACTATTTACTAGGGACTTATAAGTGTTGCTGAAGTTGTGCCAATCGTGGTACAGTTTTGGAAAATACATCCTGCACTGGGAACCTGGTTAGCAGGGGCCGAGTGCACTTACAGTTCAAAATCACATCAAGAAAAAAGTGGGGGCTAACCATGTCAAAAGAGGTACTTTCCCATGCAGACCCACATAGGCACTCAGACACCCACTCACAGATCCACACAGGCACTCACACACCCACTCACAGACTCACACAGACACTCACATACCCACTCACAGACCCACTTACACACTCACTCACAGACCACACAGACACTCACACATCCATTCACAGACTGAAACACACACTCAGACACCCACTCACAGACACACTCAGGCACTCACACACCCACTCCAGATATACCCAGGCACTCACTCACCCACTCACAGACCCACAGACACACTCACACGCCTACTCACAGACCTACACAAACACTCACACACCTCACACACCCATTGACACACTCATAAAAGCACTCACACATTCACTGAGACACCCATAAGTGCTATTGTTGTGTATTGGTTGAGTGCTTTTGGTTTGTGACTCCATGACAGACCCGCTGACCCGAACGAGATTTTAAAAAAGAATTGGAAATTAAACAAAGCAGTATTTGGAAAAAAGATTAACTCTGAAAAGAGCCTTTGTGTTTATGATGTATAGATGATAACAACACAACAGGATGCAGTCTTTTAGGTTGTTGAGTAGCACCCTGTTGCCTTTCTCTGTGAAATGAACTCCATAATTTCTATATATACCGTCCATATCAAAGGGCAAATTGTTGTTGTATATAGAGCCCATGTTGTGATCTCTGAGGGAGGCAGAAAGAGTTTTATTGACATGTTTCCTGTATTTGTCTATCTGTGGACAAAATTGTTTGACCACTTCCACCTTTGGCATATGTTGGAGAACACCAAGGCAGTGTGTGGAAAAAGTGCCATTGATGTACCAAAGGTATCTTTCACTGGGATTTCCAGTCCTACCCCAGTAATTGTGCCTAGGTAATTGCCACCACAGTGCACTATCATGAGGTCTTGATGTTGGCAATCCACAATGCTTTCAACCAAAGCCACTTTAATCCTCTCTGACCAAGCCAAGTAATATCTACATTGGGTAAACCTAAGTCCCTGACAATGCCACTCTTTCCAGCACTCTCTCTGGCCCAAAACACAGGTGTTGTTAAATATATACATATAATATGGTACAATCTACCAAACCAATTAGTGGTCACAAATATGACCTCATTATGAGTTGCCAAGAATTCAGTCAAGGAGATAGGGGGTACAAATTAATCATTTAAGGACAGTTTTTTCACCCCTGAGTCCAGGCATCATGATTTAAAGGCCCCGAAATGGGGAATTACATACATGATCTACAATTACCAGGTAATTTCATTCATGTGGTTCCCAATCTGGGCCTTTTATCTGTTATAAATTCCACCAGCTATGATAAGGTAGAAAGTGCCATCCACCCCACACGTGGTTGTACAAAACCAGAGCAAGAATGCCTGCACCCAGTAATTCAGAACTAGTGGTGGTAATCCCCTTGGAACACAGCACCAACAGAATCATGATGACTGGAGGAAGAAAAATGAGGAGAAAACAAGCAGAGGAGGCACAAACTGAAGGCAGCAGAGAGTAGTGGACTGCAGGCAAGCTGGACAGGACAACCGTCACAGGAGGAGCTGCTCCTCTGAGCCCCTTACTTTTTTACAGTGCACCCACTGACAGACCCACTCATACAATCATGCACCCACTCACAGACACATTCACACACCCACTCACAGACCTACTCAGAGACTCATGCACCCACTCACAGACACTAATGCACCCACTCACAGATGCATTTAAGCACTCATTCACCCACTCACAGATCTACTCAGAGACTCAAACACCTACTCCTACACTCATGCACCTACTCATAGACCCACTTGGAGACTCACACGTCCACTCACAGACCCACTCAGACACTCATGCACCCACTCACAGTTCCATTAAGACACTCATGCACCCACTCCCAGACCCACTCAGAGACTCTAGCACCCACTCACAGATCCACTCAAAGACTCATGCACCTACTCTCAGACCCACTCAGACACTTACAGACCCACTTTGATGCTTTCACAACCACTCACAGACCCATTCAGACACTCACGCACCTACTCACTCACCCACACAGGGTTTCACCCACCCCTCACCTACCTATACATCCACTCACACCCACTCTCAAAGGTTTAAGGTTACAGTTCGGAAATAAAATGTAAAAAAACATCAAAATTCACTGAAAAAAACAAAGATTACAGGGACATTATAGTTAGGAAATAGAATTTTAACAAACCTTAGAAATTAATTGAAAAAACAATAGCATTTCAGTGGATTTCTAAGGTTTTTTAATGTTATTTGCTAACTGTAACATCACTGGAACCTTTTTTTAGTGAATTTTGAATTTTTTGCATTTTATTTCCTAACTATAATGTCCCTGTAACCTTTGTTTTTTTAGTGAATTTCCAAGGCTTTTTAATTTTATTTCCTAACTGTAACCTGTAACTTTTGACAGTGAGTGTGTGACAGAGTGCATGAGTGTCTGAGTGGGTGTGTGAGGGAGTGTGTGAGTGTCTCAATGAGTGGATGAGTGGATGTGTAAGTGTCTGAGTGGGTCTGGGAGTGGCTGCATAAGTGTCTCACTGGGTGTGTGAGTGGGTGCATGAGCATCAGAGTGCGTTGTGGAGCAGACAGGGTATCCCGTAGCCCTGATAGAGCAAAGCCCAACTCACTGATTTTACAAAGGAGTGAGCACCCGAGTGATAACACCAGTCACAGAAACAAAAATGTTTGTGCATTAGGCCTGCACTTTTCATTTCCGTTGAGAAGTCAGCCAAATAAAACATTCCAATAATGAGCACGTTTTGTATGAATGTGCGATACATAGATACATTCATACAATCAATCAATCAAAATTCTTTATTTCGCAGTGTTTCCAATGCATATAAAGTGAATTAAATAAAAACATCTCCAATAATAATATATATACTTACCATATAAAATACCTCATGAGACAATTAAAATCCACCTATAAAATCCACAAGCTAAAAAGACAATCACTATGGAAATATAAAGTGCATTGTGCCCTTGATTTTAAACACAGTCGTCTCCCTTTTTTCCTTCGCTCTCCCATTCTGTCATGACCCTTCTACTAATCAGGGAGGACAATAGAAACGATGCCGTAGTGTAACAAACAAAAGGATTAGACAGTTGTTTTATAAAATGAAGCACTGGACGGCATTGTTTAACTTGGAGTTTATGCAGGAGGGGGAGAAGATAATCCTAGGTTATCATGCCTCTACACAGACTAGTACAATAATGACAATTATACAATTGCTAACTGTGCTTATGCATATTGTGGCAAATAGTTTGACGCGACAGATATAGATTTGTTCTGCACTTTGTCACAATTATGTTTTAGATGTTTTTATTAATTTTTTCTTTAATTAAAGCACTATATATATGTTTTATAGATGCATATTCAAATATACACAAAGCGCTCTTACACTACATTTGTGTCTTACACGACTATTTAAAACAATTAAATATATGTGTATATAATATATAGTTTTATGTAAAAAGAGAGATACGTGACATATTTAGAGTAACATAGAGATAGATATATGAGCAAGTTTATAATGCATTATTTGGAATTACTGATGTATGTGTACGTATTTTAAATTTAATGTTACATTTATCTCACCCAAAATGCACAACGAGCTTCAACGCAATATAGTATGCATTGAGTGTGTGTGTGTGGGGGGGTGTGGTGTGTAGCGATGCAATGGCATCCCCTAAATTATATCACTGTCTATAGGCACCCATAGTGAAAGAGAAGCACTCTGTATGAAACAAAATCTATTTTGGAAGTGGACCCATCTTTTCACAAGGCAGTGAGCGCTTTGTTGGCATTAGTCCATCTATCTATCTATCTATCTATCTATCTATCTATCTATCTATCTATCTATCTCTCTATATATATATATATATTTATATATTTCAATTGTATGTTTGTATGTATGTATTTATTTATGAGTGTGTAAATGAGTTGCCTAACACATTGCCAATAAAGAACGCTAACAATGAGGAGTGCGTCTTCATCTCTCTTTGGCAGAGTTGTGAGTTTGCATAAAGTGGTTGCCAGCCGGAGTACACACCACTGTGGGATGGTTTCTCGGGTCTGTGGGGCTTTGAATGATAGTCCCCTCACGAAACATTGAGCAAGTAGAACATTAAAGGCAACCTTCTTGGGGTGAGAATAGAAGGTTATACACTTACTTACTTTAGGATTATCATAAATTACTGAAATGCAACAAACTGCAGATTCCAGGAGGCAATGATGGACTGATGGGCGTGGCATATCTCAGGCTAACCTATGCCTGTGATCAAGGACTGATAAGTTTGAAATGCATTGGGCTGTATCTACCAATGGGAATAGAGTTGCCTAACACATTGCCAATAAAGGACGCTTACAATGAGGTGTGTGAAGTCATCTCTTTTTGGTGGAGTTGTGAGTTTGCATATATGTACATATATATATATATATATATATATATATATATATATATTTTAAATAGGATTATCCCATCGACAAATAACCATCCGGCACTCCAAAAGGTACTGGTCGCTCGGTAGTTTATTTTATGACGTTTTTAACATCTACGCGTTTCAGCAGTCTCACGCTGCCTTGTTCACGACGAGCTAACATGCTGCTCCCCATGTGGAAAAGCAATTGGGTTTGCATTTTGAAAGAGAGAGCAGGTTTCCTGCTCTCTCTTTCAAAATGCAAACCAAGTTTGCTATGACAGGACGGGAGCTGAGGCTCCCGTCCTGTCATAGCAAACTACAGTGTCCGGGGGTAGGCACCCCGGGACACTGCAGGAGCCGGCCCTGGGGGTGGCAGTCCCCAGGGCCATCAAGGGCTCCAGGAGGGGGCCGCGCGGCCCCCTCCCAACCATTTCACAGCCCTGGGGAGGTGGTGGTCCCCGGGGCTTTGGGGGTCCGTAACGGACCCCCATATTCAAATCTTTAGTGCCCCAGGGAGGTGGCGGTCCCCGGGGCATGTGGGGGGGCTGGAGCCCCCCACACAGGTGAAAATAATTTTTTTTAAAAGAAGCCCCGGGGGTGGCGGTCCCCGGGGCTGAGGGAGGGCCAAGAGCCCTCCCGCACCCTTATTTTTTTAAAGCCCCGGGGGTGGCGGTCCCCGGGGCTTGGGGGGCCTTAGAGGCCCCCCACATTAAATTTAAACCCCCCCCCCACCATGCCCCCGGGACTTGGCCCACCCGGGGGCAAATTAACATAGAAGCGCGGGAGACGCGCTTCGATTTTTTTTTTTTTCGGCAGGATCCGCGCACCCTGAGCGCATCCTGCCAATTTTTTTTTTTAAAAAAAATGCTTTTTTCTGCCCAGGGGGTCCTTGTGGGACCCCCTGAGCAGACCTAGGGGGTCAGGGTGTTTCTACCCTGCCCCCTTTTTGCGCTTTGCGCACTTGTTTCTGTCCCTCGGTTCTACCGAGGGACAAAATGGCTGCCAACACTTCCTGATTTGGAGTGTTGACAGCCACTTGACAGCCAATTAGCATACAGCTCGTGATCAGAAGGGTACGCGGACCCTACGCGGCCATAGATATATATGTGACTTTACTTTTGATTTTCTCAGGAACTACTGAACGGATTTACACCATTTAAGCAAAAGGCACGACACTGAACCAAGGGCTACCTCTTTGCCAAATTTGGTGTAATTCCGTTCAGCAGTTCGGGCTGTAGCTGCGACTAACGGTTCCTATGGAAAAATGAATGGGGAAAACACGTTTTGGGACCCCCCTTTTTTCTCGGCCCCCGCTTTACGTATCACCCCGAGACTTTCAGGATAGGAGCGGACCGGAGCACCCCAACAAGTTGGAAACTTTCGCGAAGATTCGTCAACCGGCGCCAATGTTATTTCAAATAGAATGTCGCGGATTTCCTATGGATAATAGGTCCTAACTATAACTATCTACTGGCGACCGCCAGTAGATAATATATATATATATATATATATATATATAAAACACAATCCAAGTGCAGGTAATGCACTAAACAGATCGAACAGACTCCAATAATGCTGGTGCTGATAAATCCAATATTTATTTCCAGCTTGTGCTGCCCATGACACGTTTCGGCCACGTACTGCGGCCTTGATCACATGATCACGCTGCGTCTTAACAGAATATTTAAAGGAAACCTAACCACCATGTGACTACCATAGACATAAAAAACATACAATTGCATATACATTGAGAATAACAGTGTAGCCATGTAGCAACTCCCTAACTTCATAATATTGAGATAAGTGGTGAGATATGCGCATGTGTAGTATACAAGGTAATTTCATATACATCTTTCCGCAGGCTATGCTCATCATCAACAAATATATACATCTATAATTAAGGGTGGGCAGTTCATAATATCATCACGGATTCATAAGATGTCGAGGCAAAAAACAAATATACACTCTATAAGATGGCGCATAGCACCTAATGCATTACATCCGAAATTCGTAATCAATATAAATATATCGCAATATGGCACCTAATAATACCAAAGACATATTATTGGCCATAATATTGCTGAATACTTTTGGCGTGCAAATACGCAAATGTCCAGTGCAAATACGCGATATGTAATATTATAATATGAATACTAAAATGTCAAGTGTTTATTGACGACCCTATCTAAGTGTGGAAATAAGCAATTGATCTTCTAATCCTAGAATGGATCCCATTCTTTACATGATGCCTACTGATAATAAAATGCCTGCCACTAGTGCTTAAGTTGATATCAAGTGCAAATATGCGGATATAATGTGCAAAATATGCAAATCTCTATATACAAACATATGAAGAACAATATACAGTACGGTACACGAATTACCTGCCTAAGGTGCTATAGGTATTGTAATGTGCAAATACGCAGATATATTGTGCATAAAATGTCCTACTGTAATTGTATCCTACTAACAGTTTGAGTAAAGGGAGATAAAATATATATGCTACAAAGTGCAATTCAATGCCAACATAAAACTCATACTATATGCAAGCTAAAATGATTGTGAGTGGAATAAAAAGGTGTAAAATCCTAAATACTATGTGAGCTAAAAACCGCCGAACAATTATCTAAGCATAAATCAATTATAACCTTGGGGTGAATCTAATCCCCTACTAGTATATAGTATATAGGGGCAGATAATGTAAATTTCTCCAATATGACCCAAATTGAAAACACCGGGTTATGTGTAAAACTAATATTACTGAACAATGCATTTGAAAACAGGAGACAAGGACCTCCAAAAAAGAAATTTACAAAAAGTTGTACAAATCCTCACAGATGTTAAGGCCCATTGGGGCCTTGGTATCAAGTAACATGATATATTTAGATTCTAACTGCCTTAATGATTTCTCATGGTTGCCACCTCTGTTAGATATCGGAAGTGCATCGATAACAAAATATTCAATGCAACTCAGGTCATTATTGTGGACAGCTTTGAAATGCCGCGCTACCGGATATGTAGGGTCAGAATTCACTATAGCATGTAAATGCTGCAAGATACGCATATATACTTGTAGCTTAGTGCTCCCTACGTAGCGCAATCCACACTTACACTGAAGCACATACACAGCATGTTCTGTTTGGCATGTGTAGTGGCAAGTCAGATTGATTCTGTCCTGAGCAAAGGCGGTGATGTACGAGGTGGTGTTAACCCTGAACTTACATGCTCTGCATGTCTTGCACTTAAAAAAACCTTTCTTGGATGTTAGCCAACTAGTGATTTTATTAGTTTCAGGGCTGGTTTTTACCAAATCGTTTCGCATGGAAAATGCCTTACAAAACGCGAACGTGGGTTTGGCAGGGAGTACTTGTTTGAGTGTAGCATCTGTGAGGATAATGGGCCATCGTTGCTTTATAATAGTCCTTATCTTAGTGGCCTGTCTACTATAAGTGGTAACTAATCTGATACATCTCATTTTAGTTTCAGATGTTATGGAACTGTTAGGGGAAGTTTGCATAGTGTCGCTCTCTATGGAGGGGTTAAGCAACTTGACCCTGTCTTTGCTGTTGGCTTTATTAAGGGCAATATCAAATTGTTTAATTTTATAGCCTCTTTCGATGAACCTCCGTTTTGCTTCAGCCTGATACAAAGTAAGGTCTTTGTCTGTGCTACATGCTCTACGTATGCGTAGGAATTCTCCATATGGAATACTAGCGATGGTATGCTGAGGATGAAAATTACCTGCATGCAGCACAGCATGTTGGTTTCCTAAAAAGACATGTTTCTATTCTACCATGCTCTGCATATATGGTGACATAAAGAAAATTAATGTTTTTTGCATCAATATTGGCTGTAAAGCGAAGGTTCAAATTGTTACTGTTAATATTGTCAACAAATTGCTTAGCCTGTGCTACACTCCCCCTCCAAATAACAAACACATCATCGATGTATCTCCACCAATTGATAACGTGCAGTAACCACTCTTCTTTATGGGTGTCCATGAGGACATGCTCCTCACACCAGCCAACATGCAAACATGCATAGCTGGGGGAAAAGCATGCCCCCATGGCCTTGGCCCTAAGTTGTTGAAATACAATATTGTCAAATAAAAAGACATTATTATTTAGACACCAGTGTATCATGTTTAAAATCATCTGGTTATGCTCATACATTTCAATAGGTCTTTTTCAAGAAAATATCTGACAGCTTTTAGTCCATCAATATGAGCAATACTGGAGTAGAGGGCAGTAATGTCCAAAGTTAAAAATAAGTAGTCATCTGTCCATGTCTGCTCATTCAGTTTTTGCAGAAAGTCAGTGGTGTCGCGGATGTAAGTAGCTGAAACGTGTTAGGTTTTGAAGATACGAGCTGCTACTTTGCTGAATAAAGCACCTGGTTCCTTCAAGTCTGGTGTGCAGCGTACTTCTTTTCTTCGGATTGAAGGTTGTTGATGGATGTTTAATGGGAGGTCCGCTCCCATGCGCCGAGGCCGCCCTGCTGTGGTCCAGGCTCCCTGCGGACGAAATTTGGATGGTTCATGTTTGTACAGAGGGAGTGTGACCCGCCTGCAGTGTCCCACACGAAAACGGCACGGAGAAGTCCAGCCAAGTACTTTGGGTAACATTTGCATGCAAGGGAGAGTAAAAGACATTTGTCCTTTCTCTACGGACTTTGAAGGAAATACAGGTACTGTGAAAATAGAAAGATTGAGTGGCAGCCCGGTTTTATATATGAGCATAAGAGACATCATGCAAGGACTCTGTATCATAAAACAAATCTGCAACAGCACCCGTTTTATTGTAAATAGAGGAAAAGGCATTGCAGTGAATAAATTAAAATGACGAGACTTTCTCTTGCATGGTGCATCCTGGGTATTGTAGGATGTCGAGACTGCATGTAAATCAAGTAGTTTGACAAAGGCGTATAAAGTCATGTGATGACGCCACAAACACAACGATGATGGCTCACCTGTGAT
Source organism: Calotriton arnoldi (assembly GCA_963921515.1). NCBI lineage: Eukaryota > Metazoa > Chordata > Amphibia > Caudata > Salamandridae > Calotriton > Calotriton arnoldi. Next base: position 45,669 of record CAWUFW010021735.1, on the reverse strand, counting down.
CAAGGCTACTCAAGTAGCTGAAACGCGTTAGGTTTTGAAGATACGAGCTGCTACTTTGCTGAATAAAGCACCTGGTTCCTTCAAGTCTGGTGTGCGGCGTACTTCTTTTCTTCGGATTGAAGGTTGTTGATGGATGGATATATATATATATATATATATATATATATATATATATATATATATATATATATATATTCACTGAAAAAACCATAGGTTTCAGACACGTTATAGTTAGAAATTAGCATTTAAAAAACCTTTGAAATTCACTGAAAAAACCATAGGTTTTAGGGACAGTTATAGTTAGTTGGACATTTCACTCGTACAAAACCATAGAAATTCCCCCGTTATAGTTAGTTCAGCTAACTATAACTCGCGCCCCCGCAATGCACTGCTGATGACGTCACATATTACATCACTCATGACATGGTCAGTGACATCACTGATGACATCACTGATGACATCACTGATGACATCATCCAGTGACTGTGTGTTTCTGTAAAGTTTAAATATGTTTAATATATATAGGGAAAGGTGTAATGAAGAATGAGTGTGTGTATAAGTGTCTGAATGGATGATTTAGTACGTGAGTGACTGACTCTACAAGTGAGTGATTAAACGTATCTTACTGAATGCATGGGTTAGTGACTAAACTGTGTGAATGTCTGTATCCGTCTGTTTGTTGGTGTGTAAGTGGATGCATGGATTTGCGAATAGCTACATGAGTGTCTATATGGGTTATTGATTGGTTCTCTGAGTATCTGTATGGCTGCCTGAGTGTTTGGGTGGCGTGTGTGTGACTCTGTACATAGATGTGTGAGTGGGTGATTCACTGGGTGCATGATTTCAAGAGTGCATCTGTGATGGACTGCTTGGGTGGGTGAGTGTGTGTATGGGTGTGTTAGTGAGTGAATGTATATCTCAGTGGTACATGTGCGAGTAACTACATATGTAAAAGGCAGTATATATGTGTGTTAGAGTATTTAAATGGCTATAAGTGAGCATGTGTGATTGTGAGAGTGGCTGTATGGATGCGTGTGTGCTTGTATCAGTTATTGTATAAGAGCATAAGAATGTGCTAGTATTTGTATGAGTAAGTGAGCTGGTGTGTGTATAACTGTATAGTTGAGTAAATGGGTGTGTGATTAATTTTTTGCATGACTGACTAGGTGTGTGAGTACCTCTATGGATGAGTGGCAGTGTGTGAGTGTTTATATAGGTGTATGAGTGCATATGATAGTCCTGTACTGAGTGACTGTAAGTATGAGTGACTGTACGGGTGAGTGAGTGGATGTGTGTGTAGACCGAAGAATCAGTGAGTGGGTATGTAGTTTTTGGTGTTGGAGTGTCTATGGTTTTGAGAATGGCAGTCTGTAATTTAGAGTGGGTGTATCAAAAGTTATATTAGGGTGTGAGAAGATGCATGAAATTATCACATGGATGATGTCATCAGTGATGTCATCAGTGATGTCATTTGAGATGTCATCAGTGATGTCATCAGTGATGTCACTGACCATGTCATGAGTGATGTAATATGTGACGTCATCAGCAGTGCATTGCGGGGCGCGAGTTATAGTTAGCTGAACTAACTATAACGGGGGAATTTCTATGGTTTTGTACGAGTGAAATGTCCAACTAACTATAACTGTCCCTAAAACCTATGGTTTTTTCAGTGAATTTCAAAGGTTTTTTAAATGCTAATTTCTAACTATAACGTGTCTGAAACCTATGGTTTTTTCAATGAATTTCAAAGGTTTTTTAAATGCTAGTTTCTAACTATGCCTACAGAGGTAGGACATGTGAAGAAAGAAGAAAAAACGCACAGAAAGAAGCAAAAGATGTGCAGAAAGAACCAACAGAGGAGCAGAAAGAGGCCTTGTTGCAAAATCATCCAGTGCCCACAACTTTTTCAGACGGGTACTGGTGGTAACTGACTCTGACTAACCAGAGCCAGTGCTATGCTAAAAGACACTTAGAATACAGTGAAAACACCTACATACACTAGGGAACACTATGCGTTGGGGTACCCCTGTGATTAGCATGACCTACTCTGCAAGTCCCTAGTACATAATAGGGCAGGGGGATTAAAACTACCTCTTAAAACGCGCTACAGGGCGCGTTTGCACAGTGGTGAAGGGAGGGGGCCTGAGGTGACATGTGTGCAAACGCGCCCCGTGGCGCGTTTTAAGTTGCGGGATTAAGTCCCCTTGAATCCTGAGGGTCCCTGGGGCCCAACTAGCCCCCAGGTACCTACAGTTAGGACCACAGAGCTGAGTTGCAGAGAGGCGTTCCGAGGCCACGCACCTTTTTCACCTATCTGCAATGCAACTCTGTTGTGCTTACTGAAGGTACCTGGTGGGCTAGTTGGCCCCCAGGGTCCCTCAGGATTCAAAGGGAATTAATTCCCCAACTTAAAACGCACCACAGGGCGTGTTTGCGCACATGTCACCTGAGGCCCCGCCCCCTCACTTCACCACTGTGCAAACGCGCCCCGTGGCGCGTTTTAAGTTGGGGGATTAGGTCACCTTGAATCCTGAGGGTCCCTGGGGCCCAACTAGCCCACCAGGTACTTCCAGTAAGCACCACAGGCCTGCATTGCAACGCCTGTAACAAATTGTGCAGTTGTGTTTAGGTAGTGAAGAGGGTCGTGCTGGGGGTAGTGTTTTAGGGTTTAGGGTAGTGCAGTGGTGTTTGTGTAGTGTAGGGGGTCATGCTGGGGGTAGATTTAGGGTTTAGGGTAGTGCAGTGCTGTTTGGGTAGTGTAGGGAGTCGTGCTGGGGGAGTGTTTTAGGGTTTAGGGTAGTGCAGTGGTGTTTGGGTAGTGTAGGGGGTCGTGCTGGGAGTAGTGTTTTAGGGTTTAGGGTAGTGCAGTGGTATTTGGGTAGTGTAGGGGGTCGTGCTGGGGGTAGTGATTTAGGGTAGTGCAGTGGTGTTTGGGTAGTGTAGGGGGTACTGCTGGGGGTAGTGTTTTAGTGTTTAGGGTAGTGCAATGGTGTTTGGGTAGTGTAGGGGGTACTGCTGGGGGTAGTGTTTTAGGGTTTAGGGTAGTGCAGTGGTGTTTGGGTAGAGTAGGGGGTACTGCTGGGGGTAGTGTTTTAGGGTTTAGGGTAGTGCAGTGGTGTTTGGGTAGTGTAGGGGTTCATGATGGGGGTAGTTTTTTAGGGTTTAGGGTAGTGCAGTGGTGTTTGTGTAGTGTAAGGGGTAGTGTTTTAGGGTTTAGAGTAGTGCAGTGGTGTTTGTGTAGTGTAGGAGGTCGTGTTTTAGGGTTTAGGGTAGAGCAGTGGTCTTTGGGTAGTGTAGGGAGTTGTGCGGGGGTAGTGCTTTAGGGTTTAGGGTAGTGCAGTGGTCTTTGGGTAGTGTAGGGGGTCGTGCGGGGGGTAGTGTTTTAGGGATTAGGGTAGTGCATTGGTGTTTGGGTAGTGTAGGGGGTCATGCGGGGGTAGTGTTTTAGGGTTTAGGGCAGTGCAGTGGTGTTTGGGTAGTGTAGGGGGTCGTGCTGGGGGAGTGTTTTAGGGTTTAGGGCAGTGCAGTGGTGTTCGGGTAGTGTAGGGGGTCATGATGGGGGAGTGTTTTAGGGTTTAGGGCAGTGCAGTGGTGTTCGGGTAGTGTAGGGGGTCGTGCTGGGGGAGTGTTTGAGGGTTTAGGGCAGTGCAGTCATGTTCGGGTAGTGTAGGGGATCGTGCTGGGGGGAGTATATTAGGGTTTAGGGTAGTGCAGTGGTGTTCGGGTAGTGTAGGGGGTCGTGCTGGGGGTAGTGTCCTAGGGTTTAGGGCAGTGCAGTGGTGTTCGGGCAGTGTAGGGGGTCGTGCTGGGGTGGTGTTTTAGCGTTTAGGGCAGTGCAGTGGTGTTCGGGCAGTGTAGGGGGTCGTGCTGGGGGTGGTGTTTCAGGGTTTAGGGCAGTGCAGTGGTGTTCGGGTAGTGTAGGGGGTCGTGCAGGGGGTGGTCTTTCAGGGTTTAGGGCGTTGCAGTGGTGTTCGGGCAGTGTAGGGGGTCGTGCAGGGGGTGGTGTTTCAGGGTTTAGGGCAGTGGTGTTCGGGCAGTGTAGGGGGTCGTGCTGGGGGTGGTGTTTCAGGGTTTGGGGCAGTGCAGTGGTGTTCGAGCAGTAAAGGGGGCCGTGCTGGGGGTGGTGTTTCAGGATTTAGGGCAGTGCAGTGGTGTTCGGGCAGTGTAGGGGGCGGTGCAGGGGGTGGTGTTTCAGAGTTTAGGGCAGTGCAGTGGTGTTCGGGCAGTGTAGGGGGTGGTGCAGGGGTGGTGTTTCTGGGTTTAGGGCAGTGCAGTGGTGTTCGGGCAGTGTAGGGGGTCATGCAGGGGGTGGTGTTTCAGGGTTTAGGGCAGTGCAGTGGTGTTCGGGCAGTGTAGGGGGTCGTGCTGGGGCTGGTGTTTCAGGGTTTAGGGCAGTACAGTGGTGTTCGGGCAGTGTAGGGGGTCATGCTGGTGTTTCAGGGTTTAGGGCAGTGCAGTGGTGTTCGGGCAGTGTAGGTGGTCGTGCTGGGGCTGGTGTTTCAGGGTTTAGGGCAGTGCAGTGGTGTTCGGGCAGTGTGGGGGGTCATGCTGGGGCTGGTGTTTCAGGGTTTAGGGCAGTGCAGTGGTGTTCGGGCAGTGTAGGGGGTCTTGCTGGGGCTGGTGTTTCAGAGTCTAGGGCAGTCAGTGGTGTTCGGGCAGTGTAGGGGGTCTTGCTGGGGCTGGTGTTTCAGGGTTTAGGGCAGTGCAGTGGTGTTCGGGCAGTGTAGGGGGTCGTGCTGGGGTGGTGTTTCAGGGTTTAGGGCAGTGCAGTGGTGTTCGGGCAGTGTAGGGGGTCGTGCTGGGGCTAGTGTTTCTGGGTTTAGGGCAGAGCAATGGTGTTCAGGCAGTGTAGGGGGTTGTGCTGGAGGTGGTGTTTCAGGGTTTAGGGCAGTGCAGTGGTGTTCGGGCAGTGTAGGGGGTCTTGCTGGGGGTGGTGTTTCAGGGTTTAGGGCAGTGGTGTTCAGGCAGTGTAGGGGGTCTTGCTGGGGGTGATGTTTCAGGGTTTAGGGCAGTGCAGTGGTGTTCGGGCAGTGTAGGGGGTCGTGCTGGGGGTGGTGTTTCAGGGTTTAGGGCAGTGCAGTGGTGTTCCGGCAGTGTAGGGGGTCGTGCAGGGGGTGGTGTTTCAGGGTTTAGGGCAGTGCAGTGGTGTTCGGGCAGTGTAGGGGGTTGTGTTGGGGGTGGTGTTTCAGGGTTTAGGGCAGTGCAGTGGTGTTTGGGCAGTGTAGGGTGTAGTGCTGAGGGGTGGTGTTTCAGGGTTTAGGGCAGTGCAGTGGTGTTCGGGCAGTGTAGGGGGTCGTGCAGGGGGTGGTGTTTCAGGGTTTAGGGCAGTGCAGTGGTGTTTGGGCATTGTAGGGGGTCGTGCAGGGGGTGGTGTTTCAGGGTTTAGGGCAGTGCAGTGGTGTTCGGCCAGTGTAGGTGGTCTTGCTGGGGGTGGTGTTTCAGGGTTTAGTGCAGTGGTGTTCGGGCAGTGTAGGAGGTCTTGCGGGGGGTGGTGTTTCAGGGTTTAGGGCAGTGCAGTGGTGTTCGGGCAGTGTAGGGGGTCTTGCTGGGGCTGCTGTTTCAGGGTTTAGGGCAGTGCAGTGGTTTTCGGGCAGTGTAGGCGGTCCTGCTGGGGCTGGTGTTTCAGGGTTTAGGGCAGTGCAGGGGTGTTCGGGCAGTGTAGGGGGTTGTGCTGGGGCTGGTGTTTCAGGGTTTAGGGCAGTGCAGTGGTGTTCGGGCAGTGTAGGGGGTCATGCTGGGGCTGGTGTTTCAGGGTGTTGGGCAGAGCAATGGTGTTCGGGCAGTGTAGGGGGTCGTGCTGGGGGTGGTGTTTCAGGGTTTAGGGCAGTGCAGTGGTGTTCGGGCAGTGTAGGGGGTCTTGCTGGGGGTGGTGTTTCAGGGTTTAGGGCAGTGGTGTTCGGGCAGTGTAGGGGGTCTTGCTGGGGGTGCTGTTTCAGGGTTTAGGGCAGTGCAGTGGTATTCAGGCAGTGTAGGGGGTCTTGCTGGGGGTAGTGTTTCAGGGTTTAGGGCAGTGCAGTGGTGTTCGGGCAGTGTAGGGGGTCTTGCTGGGGTAGTGTTTCAGGGTTTAGGGCAGTGCAGTGGTGTTCGTGCAGTGTAGGGGGTCGTGCTGGGGATGGTGTTTCAGGGTTTAGGGCAGTGCAGTGGTGTTCGGGCAGTGTAGGGGGTCGTGCTGGGGGTGGTGTTTCAGGGCTTAGGGCAGTGCAGTGGTGTTCAGGCAGTGTAGGGGGTCGTGAAGGGGGTGGTGTTTCAGGGTTTTGGGCAGTGCAGTGGTGTTCAGGCAGTGTAGGGGGTCATGCAGGGGGTGGTGTTTCAGGGTTTAGGGCAGTGCAGTGGTGTTCAGGCAGTGTAGGGGGTCATGCTGGGGGTGGTGTTTCAGGGTTTCGGGCAGTGCAGTGGTGTTTGGGCAGTGTAGGGGGTCCTGCAGGGGGTGGTGTTTCAGGGAATAGGGCAGTGCAGTTGTGTTTGGGCAGTGTAGGGGGTCGTGCTGGGGCTGGTGTTTCAGGGTTTATCGCAGTGCAGTGGTGTTCGGGCAGTGTAGGGGGTCTTGCTGGGGGTGGTGTTTCAGGGTTTAGGGCAGTGCAGTGGTGTTCGGGCAGTGTAGCGGGTCGTGCAGGGGGTGGTGTTTCAGGGTTTAGGGCAGTGCAGTGGTGTTTGGGCATTGTAGGGGGTCGTGCAGGGGGTGGTGTTTCAGGGTTTAGGGCAGTGCAGTGGTGTTCGGCCAGTGTAGGTGGTCTTGCTGGGGGTGGTGTTTCAGGGTTTAGTGCAGTGGTGTTCGGGCAGTGTAGGAGGTCTTGCGGGGGTGGTGTTTCAGGGTTTAGGGCAGTGCAGTGGTTTTCGGGCAGTGTAGGCGGTCGTGCTGGGGCTGGTGTTTCAGGGTTTAGGGCAGTGCAGGGGTGTTCGGGCAGTGTAGGGGGTTGTGCTGGGGCTGGTGTTTCAGGGTTTAGGGCAGTGCAGTGGTGTTCGGGCAGTGTAGGGGGTCATGCTGGGGCTGGTGTTTCAGGGTGTTGGGCAGAGCAATGGTGTTCGGGCAGTGTAGGGGGTCGTGCTGGGGGTGGTGTTTCAGGGTTTAGGGCAGTGCAGTGGTGCTCGGGCAGTGTAGGGGGTCTTGCTGGGGGTGGTGTTTCAGGGTTTAGGGCAGTGGTGTTCGGGCAGTGTAGGGGATCTTGCTGGGGGTGATGTTTCAGGGTTTAGGGCAGTGCAGTGGTGTTCAGGCAGTGTAGGGGGTCTTGCTGGGGGTAGTGTTTCAGGGTTTAGGGCAGTGCAGTGGTGTTCGGGCAGTGTAGGGGGTCTTGCTGGGGTAGTGTTTCAGGGTTTAGGGCAGTGCAGTGGTGTTCGTGCAGTGTAGGGGGTCGTGCTGGGGATGGTGTTTCAGGGTTTAGGGCAGTGCAGTGGTGTTCGGGCAGTGTAGGGGTCGTGCTGGGGGTGATGTTTCAGGGTTTAGGGCAGTGCAGTGGTGTTCAGGCAGTGTAGGGGGTCGTGAAGGGGGTGGTTTTTCAGGGTTTTGGGCAGTGCAGTGGTGTTCAGGCAGTGTAGGGGGTCATGCAGGGGTGGTGTTTCAGGGTTTAGGGCAGTGCAGTGGTGTTCAGGCAGTGTAGGGGGTCCTGCTGGGGGTGGTGTTTCAGGGTTTAGGGCAGTGCAGTGGTGTTTGGGCAGTGTAGGGGGTCCTGCAGGGGGTGGTGTTTCAGGGTTTAGGGCAGTGCAGTTGTGTTTGGGTAGTGTAGGGGGTCGTGCTGGGGCTGGTGTTTCAGGGTTTAGGGCAGTGCAGTGGTGTTCGGGCAGTGTAGGGGGTCTTGCTGGGGGTGGTGTTTCAGGGTTTAGGGCAGTGGTGTTCGGGCAGTGTAGGGGGTCTTGCTGGGGGTGATGTTTCAGGGTTTAGGGCAATGCAGTGGTGTTCGGGCAGTGTAGGGCGTCTTGCTGGGGTAGTGTTTCAGGGTTTAGGGCAGTGCAGTGGTGTTCGTGCAGTGTAGGGGGTCGTGCTCGGGATGGTGTTTCAGGGTTTAAGGCAGTGCAGTAGTTTTCGGGCAGTGTAGGGGGTCGTGCAGGGGGTGGTGTTTCAGGGTTTAGGGCAGTGCAGTGGTGTTCGGGCAGTGTAGGGGGTCGTGCTGAGGCTGGTGTTTCACGGTTTAGGGCAGTGCAGTGGTGTTCGGGCAGTGTAGGGGGTCGTGCTGGGGCTGGTGTTTCAGGGTTTAGGGTAGTGCAGTGGTGTTCGGGCAGTGTAGGCGGTCGTGCTGGGGCTGGTGTTTCAGGGTTTAGGGCAGTGTAGTGGTGTTCGGGCAGTGTAGGTGGTCGTGCTGGGGCTGGTGTTTCAGGGTTTAGGGCAGTGAAGTGCTCGGGCAGTGTAGGGGGTCGTGCTGGGGGTGGTGTTTCAGGGTTTAGGGCAGTGCAGTGGTGTTCGGGTAGTGTAGGGGGTCGTGCTGGGGCTGGTGTTTCAAGGTTTAGGGCAGTGCAGTGGTGTTCGGGCAGTGTAGGGGTCGTGCTGGGGCTGGTGTTTCAGGGTTTTGGGCAGAGCAGTGGTGTTCGGGCAGTGTAGGTGGTCGTGCTGGGGGTGGTGTTTCAGGGTTTAGGGCAGTGGTGTTCGGGAAGTGTAGGGGGTCTTGCTGGGGGTGATGTTTCAGGGTTTAGGGCTGTGCAGTGGTGTTCGGGCAGTGTAGGGGGTCTTGCTGGGGGTAGTGTTTCAGGGTTTAGGGCAGTGCAGTGGTGTTTGGGCAGTGTAGGGGTCGTGCTGGGGGTGGTGTTTCAGGGTTTAGGGCAGTGCAGTGGTGTTCAGGCAGTGTAGGGGGTCGTGAAGGGGTGGTGTTTCAGGGTTTTGGGCAGTGCAGTGGTGTTCAGGCAGTGTAGGGGGTCGTGCTAGGGGTGGTGTGTCAGGGTTTAGGGCAGTGCAGTGGTGTTTGGGCAGTGTAGGGGGTCGTGCAGGGGCTGGTGTTTCAGGGTTTAGGGCAGTGCACTGGTGTTCGGGCAGTGTAGGGGGTCATGCTGGGGGTAGTGTTTTAGGGTTTAGGGTTTAGGGTAGTGCAGTGGTGCTTGTGTAGTGTAGGGGGTTGTGCTGGGGTTGTGCTGGGGTAGTGTTTTAGGGTTTAGGGTAGTGCAGTGGTGTTTGTGTAGTGTAGGGGGTCATGTTTTAGGGTAGTGCAGTGGTGTTTGGGTAGTGTAGGGGGTCGTGCTGGGGGTAGTGTTTTAGGATTTAGGTTAGTGCAGTGGTGTTTGGGTAGTGTAGGGGGTCGTGCTGGGGGTAGTGTTTTAGGGTTTAGGGTAGTGCAGTGGTGTTTGTGTACTGTAGGGGGTCGTGCTGGGGGTAGTGTTTTAGGGTTTAGGGTAGTGCAGTGGTGCTTGTGTAGTGTAGGGGGTCGTGCTGGGGTTAGTGTTTTAGGGTTTAGGGTAGTGCAGTGGTGTTTGTGTAGTGTAGGGGGTCATGTTTTAGGGTAGTGCAGTGGTGTTTGGGTAGTGTAGGGGTCGTGCTGGGGGTAGTGTTTTAGGATTTAGGTTAGTGCAGTGGTGTTTGGGTAGTGTAGGGGGTCGTGCTCGGGGTAGTGTTTTAGGGTTTAGGGTAGTGCAGTGGTGTTTGTGTAGTGTAGGGGGTCATGCTGGGGGTAGTGTTTTAGGGTTTAGGATAGTGCTTGTGTAGTGTAGGGGGTCGTGCTGGGGCTGGTGTTTCAGGGTTTAGGGCAGTGCAGTGGTGTTCGGGCAGTGTAGGGGGTCTTGCTGGGGGTGGTGTTTCAGGGTGTTGGGCAGAGCAATGGTGTTCGGGCAGTGTAGGGGTCGTGCTGGGGGTGGTGTTTCAGGGTTTAGGGCAGTGCAGTGGTGCTCGGGCAGTGTAGGGGGTCTTGCTGGGGGTGGTGTTTCAGGGTTTAGGGCAGTGGTGTTCGGGCAGTATAGGGGGTCTTGCTGGGGGTGATGTTTCAGGGTTTAGGGCAGTGCAGTGGTGTTCAGGCAGTGTAGGGGGTCTTGCTGGGGGTAGTGTTTCAGGGTTTAGGGCAGTGCAGTGGTGTTCGGGCAGTGTAGGGGGTCTTGCTGGGGTAGTGTTTCAGGGTTTAGGGCAGTGCAGTGGTGTTCGTGCAGTGTAGGGGGTCGTGCTGGGGATGGTGTTTCAGGGTTTAGGGCAGTGCAGTGGTGTTCGGGCAGTGTAGGGGGTCGTGCTGGGGGTGGTGTTTCAGGGTTTAGGGCAGTGCAGTGGTGTTCAGGCAGTGTAGGGGGTCGTGAAGGGGGTGGTGTTTCAGGGTTTTGGGCAGTGCAGTGGTGTTCAGGCAGTGTAGGGGGTCATGCAGGGGGTGGTGTTTCAGGGTTTAGGGCAGTGAAGTGGTGTTCAGGCAGTGTAGGGGGTCATGCTGGGGGTGGTGTTTCAGGGTTTAGGGCAGTGCAGTGGTGTTTGGGCAGTGTAGGGTGTCCTGCAGGGGGTGGTGTTTCAGGGTTTAGGGCAGTGCAGTTGTGTTTGGGTAGTGTAGGGGGTCGTGCTGGGGCTGGTGTTTCAGGGTTTAGGGCAGTGCAGTGGTGTTCGGGCAGTGTAGGGGGTCTTGCTGGGGGTGGTGTTTCAGGGTTTAGGGCAGTGGTGTTCGGGCAGTGTAGGGGGTCTTGCTGGGGGTGATGTTTCAGGGTTTAGGGCAATGCAGTGGTGTTCGGGCAGTGTAGGGCGTCTTGCTGGGGTAGTGTTTCAGGGTTTAGGGCAGTGCAGTGGTGTTCGTGCAGTGTAGGGGGTCGTGCTGGGGATGGTGTTTCAGGGTTTAAGGCAGTGCAGTAGTGTTCGGGCAGTGTAGGGGGTCGTGCAGGGGTGGTGTTTCAGGGTTTAGGGCAGTGCAGTGGTGTTCGGGCAGTGTAGGGGGTCGTGCTGAGGCTGGTGTTTCACGGTTTAGGGCAGTGCAGTGGTGTTCGGGCAGTGTAGGGGGTCGTGCTGGGGCTGGTGTTTCAGGGTTTAGGGCAGTGCAGTGGTGTTCGGGCAGTGTAGGCGGTCGTGCTGGGGCTGGTGTTTCAGGGTTTAGGGCAGTGTAGTGGTGTTCGGGCAGTGTAGGGGGTCGTGCTGGGGCTGGTGTTTCAGGGTTTAGGGCAGTGCAGTGGTGCTCGGGCAGTGTAGGGGGTCGTGCTGGGGGTGGTGTTTCAGGGTTTAGGGCAGTGCAGTGGTGTTCGGGTAGTGTAGGGGGTCGTGCTGGGGCTGGTGTTTCAAGGTTTAGGGCAGTGCAGTGGTGTTCGGGCAGTGTAGGGGGTCGTGCTGGGGCTGGTGTTTCAGGGTTTTGGGCAGAGCAGTGGTGTTCGGGCAGTGTAGGTGGTCGTGCTGGGGGTGGTGTTTCAGGGTTTAGGGCAGTGGTGTTCGGGAAGTGTAGGGGGTCTTGCTGGGGGTGATGTTTCAGGGTTTAGGGCTGTGCAGTGGTGTTCGGGCAGTGTAGGGGGTCTTGCTGGGGGTAGTGTTTCAGGGTTTAGGGCAGTGCAGTGGTGTTTGGGCAGTGTAGGGGGTCGTGCTGGGGGTGGTGTTTCAGGGTTTAGGGCAGTGCAGTGGTGTTCAGGCAGTGTAAGGGGTCGTGAAGGGGGTGGTGTTTCAGGGTTTTGGGCAGTGCAGTGGTGTTCAGGCAGTGTAGGGGGTCGTGCTAGGGGTGGTGTGTCAGGGTTTAGGGCAGTGCAGTGGTGTTTGGGCAGTGTAGGGGGTTGTGCAGGGGCTGGTGTTTCAGGGTTTAGGGCAGTGCATTGGTGTTCGGGCAGTGTAGGGGGTCATGCTGGGGGTAGTGTTTTAGGGTTTAGGGTTTAGGGTAGTGCAGTGGAGCTTGTGTAGTGTAGGGGGTTGTGCTGGGGTTGTGCTGGGGTAGTGTTTTAGGGTTTAGGGTAGTGCAGTGGTGTTTGTGTAGTGTAGGGGTCATGTTTTAGGGTAGTGCAGTGGTGTTTGGGTAGTGTAGGGGTCGTGCTGGGGGTAGTGTTTTAGGATTTAGGTTAGTGCAGTGGTGTTTGGGTAGTGTAGGGGGTCGTGCTGGGGGTAGTGTTTTAGGGTTTAGGGTAGTGCAGTGGTGTTTGTGTAGTGTAGGGGTCGTGCTGGGGGTAGTGTTTTAGGGTTTAGGGTAGTGCAGTGGTGCTTGTGTAGTGTAGGGGGTCGTGCTGGGGTTAGTGTTTTAGGGTTTAGGGTAGTGCAGTGGTGTTTGTGTAGTGTAGGGGGTCATGTTTTAGGGTAGTGCAGTGGTGTTTGGGTAGTGTAGGGGGTCGTGCTGGGGGTAGTGTTTTAGGATTTAGGTTAGTGCAGTGGTGTTTGGGTAGTGTAGGGGGTCGTGCTCGGGGTAGTGTTTTAGGGTTTAGGGTAGTGCAGTGGTGTTTGTGTAGTGTAGGGGGTCATGCTGGGGGTAGTGTTTTAGGGTTTAGGATAGTGCAGTGGTGCTTGTGTAGTGTAGTGGGTCGTGCTGGGGGTAGTGTTTTAGGGTTTAGGGTAGTGCAGTGGTGTTTTTGTAGTGTAGGGGGTCATGTTTTAAGATGCAACGCTCCAATACCTGACCAGTCTGCACTACATAAAACTGCAAAAAAACTAAAAATAAAAAGTGTTTTGCACACTTTTGTCATTGGGCTATATGTGGGCTACATCTGGGTAATATTTGTGCTACATTTGGGCTCTTTTTCACTGGTGGCCATCTTGGAAGACTTCTTTGTTATGAAGTTTCCTAATTTCCTCATTTACTGCAGCCTCCTCAGTAGGAAATGCTTTCAGTTTTTACTTTGATTCCATCAAGAAGGCATTCAGATGTGTCTCACATTTGCCATAAATTCAGAATGTTAGCACTCTAGTTGCTCATTAGATCACTGTAGTAAAGCTACTGCTCACCAGGGAGTTAAATGGAAGTCTGCTGCTGGTATTGAAAGTGATTGTTTCAGTCTGCATGTCAGAATTTTCTAATGAAATAGAAGAGGATTTGAGATCTCACTTAAAACATGCCCTAATTTTTCTTTCTGCAGCACTAACCATAATTTCTATTTCAAAAAGAACCCCCTCATTTTGTTCCTTTTTAAATTAAATGTTTTAAGTGTTACCGGTTTATTCCAATCAAGATGGCTTCAGGTGTGCCATACTTTTGTCATAAGTAAGGCTGTTAGCGCTCTAGTTGTTCTTTAGAACACTCTGGGAAGCTGCAGTAGAACACAAAGGCATCAACTGGCAGGCTGCTCCTGTTGAAATATAACAGGAAGATATTTGAGATCACACTTGAAACATGTCCTAATTTTTCTTTCTACAGCACTAACCATAATTTCTATGACAAAATGAACCCCATCATTGTGTTCCTTTTTAAATTAAATGTTTTAAGTGTTACCAGTTTATTCCAATCAAGATGGTTTCAGGTGTGCCATACTTTTGTCATAAGTAAGGCTGTTAGCACTCTAGTTGTTCTTTAGAACACTCTGGGAAGCTGCAGTAGAACACAAAGGAATCAACTGACAGTCTCTGCCCTTGTTGGATGTACATGTTTTACTGAGAATGTCAGACTTCATTCTCACATGACTGAGAAAGATAATGTGAATTTACAGAAAATATGCTCTCATTTTAGCTTCTGGAGCACCTTCCAAAACTCTATGGGACAAGAATGTGAAAATAGTTTTCTCTCAAACATGATTCATGATATCCCAGCAGAAGGTTTTTCACAGGGTAAAATCACCTTAGAACACACCACAATTCCTGAAATTAGTATGGTACCATCAAGAAATGAATTCTAATGTAACTAAAGTCTGTTATCACCCTTTATAGCTCTCCTTTTGGTAACCCTCAAAATCTTTGATTCACTACAATGCATTTCAATGGGGTACTATCATGTATATTGGTCTCAAGATGGCTGCCAGCAATTCCAGGATGAAGTGCTGACAGCCAATCAGATCTCACAAAGACATGTGTGGTTAGGCTCCGCCCAGATATATATGTGATTTTACTTGTGATTTTCTCAGGAACTACTGAACGGATTTACACCATTTAAGCAAAAGGCATGAGTCTGAACCAAGGGCTACCTCTTTGCCAAATTTGGTGTAATTCCGTTCAGCAGTTCGGGTTGTAGCTGCGACTAAAGGTTCCTATGGCAAAATGAATGGGGAAAACATGTTTTGGGACCCCCCTTTATTCTCGGCCCCCGCTTGACGAATCACCCCGAGACTTTCAGTATAGGAGCGGACCGGAGTGCCCCAACAAGTTGGAAACTTTCGCGAAGATTCGTCAACCGGCGCCAACGTTATTTCAAATAGAATGTTGCGGATTTCCTATGGAAAATAGGTCCTAACTATAACTATCTACTGGCGACCGCCAGTAGATAATATATATATATATATATATATATATATATATATATATATATATATATATATATGAAGTAAAGCAACTGATTTATTCATATGTTAAATATTGTATACATATGTATATACCTCTCAGCCTGACTTTGTAAATAGTACAACAATGAAATTTTAATTGTGTGCTGGTTTTATACAATCTTATTTATTGCAATGTAATTTTACTGTGATTCCCGAATTTAGAATACTTTAAAGTGAATATTTAAATGTATAAGAGTGATTTCACTGTCAAACCGTGCCGATTTGATAGTCTGTCTTCATGATTCAGTAGCAAGCTTCCGGTCAGGTGATCGGATCACTCTGTCAGATTTTATCGTATATAACGTTTTGAACAAGGAACAATCACTGTGTGATCAAGGCAGTGAATGCCGAAACACGTCGCAGCGTAATTGTGGAATAAACAACTGTATGGCAGAAATCTCCCCGTGTCGGTGCTGGTTTGTTTTCTAGCAAACGGTTATGGTGTTCATATATATATATATATATATATACATACATACATACATACATATATAAGAATAGAGGAGGACATACAACTATACCAGGATGAAGGCATAACAACATGCAAGGGTGGAGGAAGTGGACTGAGAACTCAATCTAAATTTTGTCCACAACTCCCCCAGGGAATAAGGTGGACCTCTTTCATGAAGTCATAGTGGAAGAGCTCAATAAATTATCAAGATCTAAGAGAAACAAGAGAAGATCATGGAACTTAACACTGGGGGAACAAAAAGCCCTAAAAGATCTAAGAGAAAATCCGAAAATCATTATAAAAGCCGATAATAAGGGCGGCAATATTGTTGTGCAAGATCTGGAGCAATACATAGCAGAGGCCGATAGACAATTGGGGAACAAAGAACATTATGAAAAATTGGAGAAAAAACCCAATGGAGCTATGGACTAAGGAATATCACATGCAGCTACAGACATGGAAGGATAGGGGATTGATTGACTTTGAAGAATATATGTACCTCAAGGTTGATCATCCTGTAATAGCAACCATCTACTTTTTACCAAAGGTGCACAAGTCAATCATCAATCCCTCGGGGAGACCTATAGTGAGCTCAATAGGATCCCCTCTCGAGAAAACCTCCTGTTATATAGACGTCTTCTTAATGGAATATGTAACATCACTCTCTTCGTACCTAAAAGATACAACAGACTTCCTAAAAAAGATACAAGACTTGAATTGGAACAAACGCTTAACCATGGTCAGCATAGATGTGACATCTCTGTACACATCAATTCTTCATTCAGACGGATTAGCGGCGGTCAGACAATTTCTGAAAACAAGATCATTAAGCTTCCTGGAACATTCGGAAATGCTCATGGAAACGGTGAATTATTGTCTGACACATAACGTCTTCCTCTGCAAGGGAGAAATATTTCTCCAAAAGCAGGGCACGGCGATGGGAACATCTTTCGCCCCCACATACGCAAATCTATTCATGGCAGTTTGGGAAGCCGATGTACTGAAAGGCAGGTACAAGTCAAACATCAAAATCTGGACAAGGTTTATAGATGACCTTTTCGTGATATGGGAAGGGGAGTCATCAGATCTTGAAACCTTCATCCAGACATTAAATGACAACAACTACAACCTGTCCTTCACATCTACATGCAGCAAACATAAAGTAATATTTCTAGATGTGGAAGTATTCACCAAAGATCACAAAATATGCACGAGGATGCACCGGAAACCAACTGCCAGTAATAGCATTCTCCACGCCAACAGCGGGCATCCACAACATTTGAAGTGGAGCATTTCTTATGGAGAAATGCTCAGTGCTAAAAGAAATTGTTCTGAAACATCAGACATCGAGCAAAATCTTGATGAAATGAGTGGACGGTTCCTGGAGAGGGGCTATCCATCAGAAGTGATCAGAGGTACCAGAGTTAAGGTAAATCTCAAAACAAGATCAGAACTATTGGAAGCCAATGAGAACCATGAAGGGGATGATGTAACACGCTTGATCATGGACTTCAATGTCGAAAACAAGATTCTAAGAACCATCATAAAGAAAAATTGGAGCATCTTAATGCTCAATGAAACACTGAGGAGGAGATTACCACCAACGCCTAAAATTACATATAGGAAAACAGCTTCTTTAGGCGATCTTCTAACACACAGCCACCTGGAGATTAAAAAACCAGGAGTAACAGCATGGCTAACTACACCCGGATTTTGGAAGTGTTCCAAATGTAGAGCATGTGAACATGGTCGAAACACAAGCTCATATCGACTGCAGAATGGTAAGGTGGAGCAAATCACCGACCATATCACATGTGAATCCAAGTATGTGATATATATTTTGGAATGTCCCTGCAAGAAACAATATGTTGGGAGTACCATCAATGAATTGAAACTACGGATACTCCAGCATCTCAGAGCGATAAAGAATAAAGATCTTTCTTATCCCATGGCGAAACACTTTGCGGAAAAACACTCAGGAGACAACCAAGCACTAACATACTTTGGTGTAAAAGTGGTGAAACAAAATGAAAGAGGAGGGGATAGAACCCTAGACCTGAGAAAAACAGAGTCAAGATTCATTTTAGCCATTGGGACGGAAAATCCTTTTGGTCAAAATCTGGATGCCGAATTGCACGTACATCTGCAATAAAAAAAGTAATGAAAAGGAGTAAACCAAACCGGGGTACCAGCACATGAAAAGGACATGTCCAAAACACATGCAATGAGAGAATAATAGAGGAAATGTACAAAAAGGAGAATATTAGTTGAAGAATGGCAAATCATGCAAAGGAAGAAGATCAAAAGAAAAATACAACATCCTGTGCAAAAACATGACAAGTGCAATGGAACCAGGTCTGTTGATTGAATTTATTACTCCACTGATCCAAGTTGTGATATAATCATCAAAATACATCTCTACTTTAGAAGATAAAAAAGAGGGAAAGGACAAGTTGGGACACATCTTGCACACTGCACTGAGCACTTTTTCTTCTATAGAGCTGCTATTGACACATTTTGGATCAATATCACCGGAAGAAAATATAAACATTTTAAAACAGACTATAATGAACTTTCAAATATGGTTTTGAGCCATTGCACATTGCACTTTAGAAAATGACATTTTTTTGGGACAGTAAATCAATCATTTATAATGTACTTTACAGACATTGAATTTGAACCTATGTTAATTTTAAAATCGCCGTTTTCTAATGTCACTATTTTAAATGCAAATGTTTCTTAGTTCTTCCGTTTCTGAAAAAAGAACTATTGCTTTGAACTTTCAACTGATATATGGTTTTGAGACATTGCACATTGCACTTTAGAAAAGGACATCTCTTGGGACAGTAAATCATTCATTTATAGTGTACTTTACAGACATTGAATTACTGAATTTATGCTGCTTTAAGAAATCGCCGTTTTCTAATGCCACCATCTTAAATGCAAATGTTTTATAGTTCTTTCGTCTTTGAAAAAAGAAAAAAGAATTATTGTTCAATTTTGCACACCAATAACTAAAATGCTCCCCTTTTTTATTTACCTCTTAGGAGCGACTATGAACTCGTGTAAATTTTGCTTTTTACTGCCTTGTAATAATGGTACTTCACCACTAGTAATGTTAATAAAATGGTAGCTATGAGTGACCATTTTCTGTGGAAAAAAATGAGGGTCAGCAGTCTAGTATATTGTAAATAATGGAAACAAACAAGGGATCATAATGCACAAGTTCACTTTAAATGGATGTTCTAGACAGTGGGACTTTATGATCCAGTTGAAGGCAGGAGCCGAAACGCGTTGACCGTCCACGCTTGCACGAATGGTGTACTAAATAAACACTTCTTTGGTTTAAAATACCTGTGGGCTCTCTCTCCGGTGCCGTGGAACTCTCATCGAGTGGAGGTGTGGAGTTTTGTTGAAGATAAATATATATATATATATATATTATCTACTGGCGGTCGCCAGTAGATAGTTATAGTTAGGACTAGGCCTGGGCGGTAAATTCCGTTCCGCTCGCGGAATTTGCGGAATTTGGGTAATTTTGCGTTCCGCGGAGAACGCGGAATTGCCAAAAATTCCGCGATCCGCGCCTTCGCGGAGTTTTTTTCTTGTTCGCGCTTTCAAAATGCATGTTCGTGAGATATTTCTCCCCGAACACGCAAACAGCATTCGCGAACAGTAAAAAAGCATCGCAAACGGGCGGAACAAGCAATTCCACGTGTTCGCGGAACTTTTGCGTGCTCGTGGAGATTTTTTACCGTTTCGCGGAGCTTTGCGTAGCGCGACTACGCAAATTCCGCCCACCCCTAGTTAGGACCTAGTTTCCATAGGAAAAGCGTTTTTTCTTTTCCCAATAACTTTGGCGCCGGATGACGAATCTTCGCGAAATTTTCAAAACTAGTGGGGCGCTCCGGTCAGCTCCTTTCTTGAAAGTTTCGGGGTGATTTGCCAAGCGGGGGCCGAGAAAAAAGGGGGGTCCCAAAACGTGTTTTCTCCATGTTATTTTCCATAGGAAACTTTAGACACGGCTACAGCTCGAACTGCTGAACGGAATTACACCAAATTTGGCAAAAAGGTAGCACTTGGTTCAGAAAGAGCCCTTTTTTTAAATGGTGTAAATTCGTTCAGTAGTTACTGACAAAATCAAAAAATAAAAGTTTCGATATCTAGAGGCGCGGTAGATCTGTGGACCCTCCCGACCACGAGCTTTATTCTAATTGGCTGTCATCACTCCAAACCAGGAAGTGTTGGCAGCCATCTTGTGACTCGGTAGAACCGAGTCACAAGAAAACAGAAAAACAAAGGTGAAAAAAAAGAAAAGGGGGCAGGGTAGAAACACCCTGACCCCCTAGGCCTGCTCAGGGGGTCCCACAAGGACCCCCAGGGCCAAAAAAAGCATTTATTTTTTTAAACGGCAAAATTTGCGTAGGATCCGCAAATCCTGCCGTAAAAATAAAAAAACGAAGCGCGGCCTCCCGCGCTTCGTTATTATTTAGCCCCCGGGTGGGCCAAGTCCCGGGGGCATGCCATAATGTAATTGCGGGGGCCCAGGGGGGCCCCCACAGCCCTGGGGACCGCCAACCCCGGGGCTTTTCTTAAATATTTGCAGGGGGCACATGGCCCCCCCGCAGCCCCAGGGACCGCCACCCCCTGGGGCTTGTTTTTTTAAAAAAAATGAACCTGTGTGGGTGGGGCTCAAGCCCCCCCACATGCCCCAGGGACCGCCCCTCCCCGGGGCACTAAGTATGTAAATGCGGGGGTCCGTTACGGACCCCCGAGCCCCGGGGACCACCACCTCCCCAGGGTTGTGCACACATTGGGAGGGGGGCGGTGCGGCCCCCCACCTGGAGCCCGTGATGGCCCTGGGGACCACCACCCCCCAGGGCCGGCTCCTGCAGTGTCCCGGGGTGCCCACCCCTGGGACACTGCTGTTTGCTATGGCAGGGCGGGAGCCTCGCATAGCAAACTGTGGTTTGGGTTTTGGAAGAGAGAGCAGGAAACCTGCTCTCTCTTCCAAAATCCAAACCAGATTGCTTTTCCACACGGCGAGCTGCATGTTAGCAGTTCCCCGTGTGGAAAAGCAATGCCGGCTCCAGCAGGAGGCGGGGAGCCGGCGGGACCGTGGGGGAATTGGGGCTCCCCCCACGGTCCCAAACGAAGAGGCCAGGCCCCGGGAGATGGGGTCCCCGGGGCCAGAAGTGGCCCAGGAGGGGGGCCACGCGGCCCCCCTCCCCCATAATAAAAAACAAAAACAAAAAACGAGGCACAGGCCCGGGGGATGGGGTCCCCGGGGCAATTAGAGGCCTCAGGAGGGGGCCATGCAGCCCTCCTCCTTAAATATATATTTTAAAAAAAAAGAAACATGTGGCCATGCCATGGGGGATGGGGTCCCCAGGGCCGAAATTGGCCTCGGGAGGGCGGCCCCCTTCCCGTTTTTTTGTTGAAAAAAACAGGTCAGGCCCTGGGGGATGGGGTCCCCAAGGCCCCAAATATTGTAAAGAAGGGGGCCACACAGCCCCCTTCAACCAAACATAATTTTTAAACAAAAGCCGGCATTGTGCCGAGGCCCCGGCCCTTCCCAGCAGCACTCATCAAACGCGCCCCCTGGTGCATTGTAAGTTGAGGAATTAATTCCCTTTCAATCCTGAGGGTCCCTGGGGGCCAACTAGCCCACCAGGTACCTTCTGTTTGCGCCACAGAGCTGCGTTGCAGAGAGGTGGTCTGAGGCCATGCCCCTTTTTACACCACTCTGCAATGCAGCTCTGTGGCCCTTACTGGAGGTACCTGGTGGGCTAGTTGGCCCCCAGGGACCCTTAGGATTCAAGGGGACTTAATTCCCCAGCTTAGAACGCGCCAGGAGGTGCGTTTGCAGAGTGGTGGAGAAAGGGGGCGTGGCTGAAATTCACTGAAAAAACCATAGGTTTTAGGGACAGTTATAGTTAGTTGGACATTTCACTCGTACAAAACCATAGAAATTCCCCCGTTATAGTTAGTTCAGCTAACTATAACTCGCGCCCCAGCAATGCACTGCTGATGATGTCACATATTACATCACTCATGACATGGTCAGTGACATCACTGATGACATCACTGATGACATCTCAAATGACATCACTGATGACATCACTGATGACATCATCCATGTGATAATTTCATGCATCTTCTCACACCCTAATATAACTTTTGATACACCCACTCTAAATTACAGACTGCCATTCTCAAAACCATAGACACTCCAACACCAAAAACTACATACCCACTCACTGATTCTTAGGTCTACACACACATCCACTCACTCACCCGTACAGTCACTCATACTTACAGTCACTCAGTACAGGACTATCATATGCACTCATACACCTATATAAACACTCACACACTGCCACTCATCCATAGAGGTACTCACACACCTAGTCAGTCATGCAAAAAATTAATCACACACCCATTTACTCACCTATACAGTTATACACACACCAGCTCACTTACTCATACAAATAC
Source organism: Calotriton arnoldi (assembly GCA_963921515.1). Classification (NCBI taxonomy): domain Eukaryota; kingdom Metazoa; phylum Chordata; class Amphibia; order Caudata; family Salamandridae; genus Calotriton; species Calotriton arnoldi. The sequence goes on along the minus strand of CAWUFW010021735.1, from coordinate 24,419 downwards.
TAGCCACTCTCACAATCACACACTCTCACTTATAGCCATTTATATACTCCAACACACATATATACTGCCTTTCACATATGTAGTTACTCACACATGTACCACTGAGATATACATTCACTCACTAACACACCCATACACACACTCACCCACCCATACAGTCCATCACAGATGCACTCTTGAAACCATGCACCCAGTGAATCACCCACTCACACATCTATGCACAGAGTCACACACACCCCACCCACACAAACACTCAGGCACCCATACAGATACTCAGACAACCAATCAATAACCCATATAGACACTCATGTAGCTATTCACAAACCCATGTAGCCGCTTACACAGCAACAGACAGACGGATACAGACATTCACACAGTTTAGTCACTAACCCATGCATTCAGTAAGATACGTTTAATCACTCACTTATAGAGTCAGTCACGCACCTACTAAATCATCCATTCAGACACTGATACACCCACTCATTCTTTAATACGCCTTGGCCTATATATATTAAACATATTTAAACTTTACAGAAACACACAGTCACTAGATGATGCCATCAGTGATGTCATCAGTGATGTCATTTGAGATGTCATCAGTGATGTCATCAGTGATGTCACTGACCATGTCATGAGTGATGTAATATGTGACGTCATCAGCAGTGCATTGCGGGGGCGCGAGTTATAGTTAGTTGAACTAACTATAACGGGGGAATTTCTATGGTTTTGTACGAGTGAAATGTCCAACTAACTATAACGTCCCTAAAACCTATGGTTTTTTCAGTGAATATATATATATATATATATGTGTAAACCAATGGCCCGAAAGCTTAAAGGACACACTCCCAGCAGTTTAAACCAATCAGCTTTATTATTCACGGAGAACCGGCATCTTCATTTCAGGTAAGATTTTTCACTGGCGCGTTTCAAGGACACAGCCTCTTCCTCATGGGCAGCTCAGGTTCACACAGATAATTCTAATTGTGCTTTAAATACGTGCAGAGACCCCCAGTGGGTCATGCGCAGTGCCTGTGTTTAGTACATTGCATGTTGGGACATTGAGTCCCCAATTGGAAATAGTTATCCTCACAGTGAGTTCCGTGCAATCCTTAATTAAAAAGCATTTCTCACCCTCCAGTGTGCCCTCAAATGTCTTGCCGGTTATTTTTCTCCAAACTGCTGAACTGATCGCGGCAGCGGCAAAGTTCCAATATGCCGCGCAGCCCCTCTTTAATTGTTGAGATGGTGCATCCTTTTACGGCAGGGCAGCCGTGTAATTTATGTAAACCAATGGCCCAAAAGCTTAAAGGACGCACTCCCAGCAGTTTAAACCAACCGGCTTTATTATTCACAGAGAACCGGCATCTTCATTTCAGGTAAGATTTTTTGCCGACGCGTTTCAAGGGCACAGCCTCTTCCTCATGGGCAGCTCGGGTTCACACAGATAATTCCAATTGTGCTATATTATTCAGATAAGCTTTTTCACTTTGTCACTTGCTTCTATTTTGGTCTACATGGATGTTCCTTCTATACGTTCTTATTTGTCTTGTGTGCCCATTTGGCCTGATGTATTTTGGAAAAGTATGTGTAATCATTGTTTAGGATTTTGGTAGCATCATGTCAATTCCTTTATAATGCTGGTGTAGGAAGCCTGAGTATATAATTCAATATTAGCCACTATGGCGTCATGTATATTGCTAGATACTCTTGTTTTGCATTCACAATTGCATACTTGTAATCATAAACCCACCCAGTATCATGGGAAGTATCCTTTATGGCACTATGTCTCCTTACAATTGCTCTGGGTTTATACTTTGTATCTTCGAAGTGTGATTATGGGTTCCACTTATACGATATGGTTACATCTACATTTGGCAATTTGACTGCAATGTTTTTGCATTATTTAGAACCCGCAGTTTCTGTTTTGCGGCTACGAAAGTATTGATACCATTTAATAATGGCTGCCGCATATTTAAATATGCACAAGATGCACTTTCCACTACAGGAATCTACTCCCTTACATTCAAAGATGTGATTAAATGGGCCTTTAGATATAATGTAATACTAATTTGTGATCACAAACAGTATATTTAATTTGTATTTTGTATAACCATGCTCATTTCATTGCCAAGTGTAATGCTTTAAGATGGCCACCACAGTAACATTATGTTTGTTTAACACACAAGGAAGTTCTTGTCTGTTTTTCATTTCTACACGAGACTATGTATTGGAACATTTCCTAAATGCTAATTATGTGATCAAGACAGCGCCGACTCTGTCGAAAAGCGTAACCATGTGTAATTAAAATTCCACTTTGACACTTCCTGAGAGCGCGGATATTCTTTCCTTTTGTGTGGCATTATTTGTCGACTGGCTCCGCCGACATTACGTGCCACCTACCCCGGGCCAAGGATCCTGGCAGGAGCATTTGATGTGCGGGATTAATTGAAAGGATACAGTGGCCGGCCACTACCATCCATCAGCAGCAGCAACGAGACAAACAAAATTTTGAGCTGAAGATTACGTGAGGGCGGGCCCCAGAGGTAAGCGTCCGCATTGAGGTGTGTGGGGCAGGGGGCTGGTTCGTGTTGCTTCAGCGCGGGTCTAGTCCCCGTGCGACACTCCCTGCAGATTACGCTGAAGTCTCTGGTTGCCGCCCGATTTGTCAATCTATGGGATCGTCCAAAATATCGCTTCAACAAGGACACTAGTGGATGTGTATACTCACCATCCTGTTATTAAGGCTGATTGTGTCTTCTACAGTCCACAACCTATATTCTAAAGTATCCATGTTTCAAACACATGAATGTTATTCTGTATTACGGACTGCAGTATAAATCAAACGTCACAGCCTAAATACTCTAGCATCTTGCTATATCAAGACATGTGTCATTGCTTACAGCGATATAACAGCTCTCAATTGAAATACAGTATACAGTGGCAGTAGGAACCTCTCACTGTTTAAGGGGGGGTAGTGCCTACAGTGGTCTAATTACACACTAATTTGAAGCATACAAGTTACTATCAAAGTTTGATACTTCAAGTTTTGATTCTACATTATTCAACATGGAAGAGGAAAATGAAAGACGTGCAGCAGCACAGACCTTGCTGGCACGTGCACCTGGTAAAACAGACAGCACGCAAATCAATACCAAAACTGACACCACCTTAAATTTTAAATTGAAACGCTTCAAGAAATTGAAGAAATCTGAAACCACCAAATGGTGGGAAGTAGTTTCACTGCAAGATTATTTAGACAAAAACATGGTGCCTCGTGGTGTACGAATATATATAACACCATCATATGAATTGTCTAATCCATGGATGTTGGAAGATTGGGCCGAAAATTCTGCCAAAAGTTCTAGAGCCATGCTTATCATATTGGTGAAATATGCTTGGGAAGATAGAGAGGCCATCCTGACGGAAATCGCATCATTAGAGGAAGAATTTACGAACAGCAACGAACAGGGAATTATCAATAAATTTAAAGACGAACTCAAACCTAAACTAAAACAACATGAAGAAGACATAAAAATATGTAAACAAAGAAAGCTCCACAGGGATTACGTGGACTATGAAAGTGGTCGTATATTGACTTACAGCCATAAGTATGACCACTTATATGAGGATTTACCTAACATCATACAAAGTAAGACCACGAGAAGTGATATCACGGAACCTTCATCTGTAGCAGCCAGCGATTCGGACACAGATCTCTGCTCAAGATACCAACAGATTCTGAACTGGATGACTGTTAACTCACTTAAGGTAAACCCTGATAAGACTGGGGTGCTTGCTCTTACTACAGATGCTTCACCTTGGTCCAGCCTCTTCTGGCCCCAAGAGCTGGGCACCACCCCGACACAGGTGCCAGCCGTGAAGAGCCTGGGTATCAAACTGGACACTCAGTTAACTCTAAACAGTCAGGTGTCTGCTGTAGTGGGGAGCTGTACTGGCCTGATGTGGGAACTCCGGAAGCTTGGGACCCTGTTGACATTTTCCACCATGCGCACCGTCGTGACGGCACTTATCGTGTCAAGCTTGGATTACGGTAACGCAGTGTACACAGGGCTCCCTGACAAACTCCTGGGGAAACTCCAGGTGGTTTTAAATGATGCGGCAAGGCTGATTTTTAAACTGCCAAGAAGAGCGCACGCTACCCCCCTGCTACAACAGTTACACTGGCTTCCTATCAAGCAGAGGGTCAGGTTCAAGGGCCCGTGCATTGCACATAAAGCACTGTATGGAGTGGCGCCCCACTACATCAAAGATTGTTTGCAGCCCTACGTGCCCGGACGTTGCCTCCGGTCATCCGAGGCTAGCCTGTTGGCCTGCCCGCGCTTTAACAGAGCTACATTGGGGGGGGCGGGCTTTTTCAGTGGTGATTCCCCAGATCTGGAACAAGTTACCGGATAGTATGCGCAGGGAAGCCACCTTACTCCCGTTCAGGAGGAAACTTAAGACCATCCTGTTTACTGAGGCTTTCGTATAATCCTTCTCTTTGTGTGCTGAGTATCAGCGGGATTAAGGGATCCCCGGGTTCTTGGTCTATGCTGCTAGCGCCTAGAGACCTTTTGGTGATTTGGCGCTCTAAAAATATAAACTAACAATAACAATAACAGATATCTCACTAACCACGACTAGCTCAACATCAGAAAGAATAATCCTCTCCAAACCGGCAACTTTTTTGGACGAATACCGGCTCCTGAGAAGGGGCCGGCAAACACCAAGAACAACACCAACGCCAATGAATCAGGGCAGAGGACGAGGACAACGAGGCAGAGGAAGAGGAAGAGGATGAGGGAGGGGAGGAGCAAACAAAGAAGAAAACAAAGGAAACAAAAAGACCAAAAATGACAAAACAAGGGAGCACATGGGAAAAGCTGCAAGCTCCAAGACCAAGCAATAATGGATATAGATACGGTAAACAGAACCATTATTAATTTGTCCGAATGCTCTCTCTATTTACTAGATAAGAAAACTCTGTGTCTAGGCTTGACGTTTTGCCCAACGGAATTGTTCAACTATTCAGATACTCGCGTGGATTTATATAGGTTTATCAGAAAACTCAAACTTAATAAATGGCATGTTTTAAGAAACCTACTGCATGTATAGAACATACCATGCAATCTAACACTGATGCACAATCCAGGCTGACTGTGGGTGATGTCGAAGCTCTTCTTGCTATGCATGATCTACACCAGACATCCGACATACCCTGTTATGTCCCCTATGGAAGCCATTAACATTGACTTTCCTACAGATCTAGCTGCCTCCACTAAATTCAAGCCTCGCTCAATCTTTTTCCCTGTTTTACTACATGATAATATTGACACCTTTAATGATATGGTCACTCAAGATCTACTCAAACTGAAACATCAAAGTTGGAAAAAGGTGTCTTCCAATCAGAATCTTACCATCAAAGAAAAATAAATTATACAATCATTAGCAGAGGACAAGAGTATCATCATCCGTCCTGCTGATAAAGGTGGCAATATTGTACTTTTGAGCCAAGATATGTACATTAGTGAAGCCCTTAGACGATTGGAAGACTCGAAGTTTTGCTTGAAAATTAACAGTGACATTTATAACCAAAGTATTTTGGAGATTTGGAACAAATTAAAAGAATGGGAACGCAATGGCATTATCTCTTGGGAAGAATATTGTTTTTTAAAAAAGGACTTCCCGAAACTCCCTATCCTCTATCTTTTACCTAAAGTACATAAAGACCCTGTCAGACCACCTGGGAGACCTATTGTCTCTTCTATTGGTAGTGTGTTAGAAAATGTATCAAAATATGTGGACCACTTTCTGAGTGATTATGTCACATCTCTTCCTTCTCATGTTCGAGATACAAAAGATTTTTTGACTAAACTTGAGGGTGTACAGTGGGAGGAGGACTTCTTGTTGGTCACTCTTGATGTAAATTCCCTTTATACTACAATAGACCACACACAAGGTATAAAGGCATGTTTTCACTACCTTAAGAATGGACCAATAGGGTATTTAGACCATACCAACATGCTGATTGAAATGATGAGCCAATGCCTTAAAAACAACATATTCATGTTTAATGGGGCCATCTATAAACATATCCTTGGCACTGCGATGGGCACATGCTTTGCCCCTAGCTTTGCCAACCTGTTTATGGGTCTCTGGGAAGAGGAGATCAGAAATGATGCCACCTAGACATTCGATTTTTCCAAGGTAAGACTATGGCTTTGTTACATCGACGACCTCTTTCTTATTTGGCAGGGCACTGAAGATGAAGTTATCCGTTTTATTGATAAGCTAAACAATAACACTTATAACATCAAACTTACATCTAACATGAGTAAACAACAGATTGAGTTTCTTGATGTACTTGTCACAGCAGCACACAATACCCTGGAAACTAGCCTTTTCCGTAAAATTACAGCAGGCAATACTATTCTCCATGCCCTCAGCAGTCATACGGATAATCTCAAATGGAGTATTCCATATGGAGAACTGCTGATGGCAAGGAGAAACTGCAGTAATGAGGAAATATTCAACATCGAAAAGGATAACATGATTATCAGGTTCAAAAACAGGGGTTACCCTCAATGGGTATTAAAACGTGCTCTGGATAAAGTTATTAAGATCAGCAGATCAGATACACTGAAGGAGCATAACTATAATAATGACACTACCACCAACACTGAAGCACAAGAGACACAACTTATTACTACATTCAATAGGAATTCCCAACAGATACACAATATCTTTGCTAAGCACTGGCCAATATTATCGAGCGATTCCATTATTGGCAAATCTATTCATACACGTCCGAGAATCACCAACAGAAAAGGCTGTAGTCTCAGGGACATCCTGGTCCACAACGACATTACCCAAATGCAGCATCAAGGGGATCACAACCTCAAAGGCTTTTTCCCTTGCGGTCCTTGCAAGGCATGCTGCAACAGTCGCCTGGTCAAAGAATTCAACATACCTGGTAAAGTGAACAAGAAACATATCACTCAATTCTTGAAATGTAGTACCACCTTTGTGGTTTATGCTCTAGACTGCCCTTGTGGACTACGTTACATCGGCAGCTCAACTCTCATGGCAAAAAAGAGGGTTTTAGAGCATATGCGTGCCATAAATAATAGAGACACACATAACCTGGTTGCGCGACACTTCCAGGAGTACCATCTTTCCAACAGTGCAGTGCTGAGTTATTTCATTATCGATCAGGTACACACTGGTCCCAGGGGTGGCAATAGGGTTCACATGTTACGTAAACGTGAATCCAAATGGATCCTGGAACTCGAGAACAAACAGCCGGGAGGCCATAATTTAGACGAGGAATTGAATGTACATTTACATGAAAGCTAAAATACTCTATTTCTCTATTCACTCTTTTGCCTTCTGTGACAAAAGTTTACCTACATTCCATGAAGCAATTGTTTCTTTATCTTCCATGAGTAATTGTATTCAAACCTGTATGTACAGTAGTTGTAAATAGTATGTAAGATATATATCATGAATTCTTCTTATTTTAATTCTGTGTTTCTCTTTTTCTTATATTTTCACAGGAGGAAAGGAAGGGACCCTCCGCCAGGGGACCGACACTTCTTACACGGGCGCCCTACCCTTTTCTTCCCCATATACGGGCACTTCTTATTCAGATACGCTTTTTCACTCTGTCACTTGCTTCTATTTTGGTCTACATGGATGTTCCTTCTATACGTTCTTATTTGTCTCGTGTTCCCATTTGGCCTGATGTATTTTGGAACAGTATGAGTAATCATGGTTTAGGATTTCGGTAGCATCATGTCAATTCCTTTATAGTGCTGGTGTAGGAAGCCTGAGAATATAATTCAATATTAGCCACTATGGCGTCATGTATATTGCTAGATACTCTAGTTCTGCATTCACAATTAAATACTTGTAATTATAAACCCACCCAGTATCATGGGAAGTATCCTTTATGGCACTATGTCTCCTTACAATTGCTCTGGGTTTATACTTTGGATCTTCGAAGTGTGATTATGGGTTCCATTTACACAATATGGTTACATCTACATTTGGCAATTTGACTGCAATGTTTTTGAATTATTTAGAACCAGCAGTTTCTGTTTTGCGGCTACGAAAGTATTGATACCATTTAATAATGGCTGCTGCATATTTAAATATGCTCAATATGCACTTTCCACTACAGGAAGTTACTCCCTTACATTCAAAAATGTGATTAAATATGCCTTTAGATATAATTTAATACTAATTTATGATCACAAACAGTATATTTAATTTGTATTTTGTATAACCATGCCCATTTCATTGCCAAGTGTAATGCTTTAAGATGGCCGCCACAGTAACATTATGTTTGTTTAACACACAAGAAAGTTCTTGTCTGTTTTTCATTTCTACACGAGACTATGTATTGGAACATTTCCTGTATGCTAATTGTGTGATCAAGACAGCGCCGACTGTCGAAACGCGTAACAGTGTGTAATTAAAATTCCTCTTTGACACTTCCTGAGAGCGCGGATATTCTTTCTTTTTGTGTGGCATATGTATATATATATATATATATATATATATATATATATATATATATATTACCTACTGGCAGTCGCCAGTAGGTAGTTATAGCTAGGACCTAGTTTCCATAGGAAAAGCGTTTTTTGATTTGCCATTATCTTTGGCGCCGTTTGACAAATCTTCATGAAATTTTCTAAACTAATGGCCCTCTCCGGTCAGCTCCTGTCTTGAACGTTTTGGGGTGATTCGTCAAGCAAGGACCGAGAAAAAAGGGGGGTCCCAAAACACGTTTTCTCCATGTTAATTTCCATAGGAACTTTTGTTGCAGCTACAGCCCGAACTGCTGGACAAAATTACACCAAATTTGGCAGAGAGGTAGCTGTTGTTCCAGAGTGCACTCTTTAAATGGTGTAAATCTGTTCAGTAGATCCTGAGAAATTTACAAATAAAAAATATCGATGTCTGGTGACCACGGTGGATTCGCGAACCCTCCCGAGCACGAGCTTCGTTTTGATTGGCTGTCAACACTCCAAACCAAGAAGTGTTGGCTAGCCATTTTGTGACTCAGTAAAACCGAGTCAGAAGAAAAAAGGGTATTAAATGATTAAAATAAAGAAAAGGGGCAGGGTAGAAAGGGACCGCCACCTCCCTGGGGCTTTGTCAATAATGTGCAGGAGGGCACACAGCCCCCCCGCAGCCCCGTGACCACCACCTCCCTGGGGCTCTATTTAATTATTGGGGGGCCTCGCGGGCCCCCCCAAACCCCGGGGACCGCCACCTCCCCGGGGCTCTAATTATTGTAATGCGGGGGTCTGTTTCTGACCACCGACCCCGCGGACCACCACCTCCCCGGGGCTGCATACATGTTGGGAGGGGGTCCCCACAGCCCCCCTCCTGGAGCGCTTCATGGCCCAGGGGACCACCACCCCCCAGGGCCGGCTCTGGCAATGTCCCGGGGTGCCCACCCATGGGACATTGCAGTTTGCAATGACAGGGCGGGAGCATGGCTCCCACCCTGTCATTGCAAACTCTGCTTTGCTTCATGGAAGCGAGAGCAGGAAATATGCTCTCGCTTCCATGAAGCAAAGCAGGATTGCTTTTGGACAAGGGGAGCTGCATGTCAGCAGCTCCTCTTGTCCAAAAGCAATGCCGGCTCCTCAGGAGGTGGGGAGCCAGCTGGGACCGCGGGGGCATTGGGGCTCCCCCCGCAGTCCCCAACGTGAGGGCCGGCCCCGGGGATGGAGTCCCCAGGACGAAAAGTGTCCCATGGAAGGGGGGCCTCGATGCCCCCCACCAGGGAAAAATAATATATATTTTTTTTTAAATGAGGCAATTCCCCAGGGGATGTGGGGGATAGTTGTTTTTTTTTTATATTATAAAATGGCAGGGCCTCGGGGGATGGGGTCCCCAAGGCAGAATTTGAGTTATAAGAATGGGGGGCATTTTTTTTCTCGCGTGCTAGGAGTCGCGATTCCATCGCGACTCTCAGCGCGGCCCCCCCTGTGTAACCGCGATGGGTTCGCGACTCCGTGCAAAATTTAAAAAAAGAGTATGTATGTTTTTTTAAAGTAAGATTAACTGTTGGGTTATAGGGTGGCTCTAAAAAGAGCCCTTGTTTTTATTATGAGTTTGTTGTAGCTACATGTAAGTGCGGATGCACAGCTTTAGGTTGTTGAGGAAGACTCTGTTTCCTTGATCTGTGAAGTGCACTCCATCACTTCTGTAGATGTCGTTCATATCAAAACGTAGATTGTTGTTGTAGATGGACCCCATTCTATGATCTCTGAGGTATGCAGAAACAGCTTTATTGACATTCTTCCTAGCTTTCTCAAACTGTGGCCATAATTGATTTGACCAGTTCCATTTCTGTCTTTGGCATATGTTAGAGTATACAAAGACAGTTTGAGGCAAAAGCAACATCAATTGTGCAAAGGTGTCCTTCATTAGCATTTCCAGACCTACCCCAGTCAATGTGCCTAGGTCATTGCCACCAAAGTGCACAATCATGAGGGCAGGGGGTTGGAGATGCAAAAAGGTTTTAACCAAAGGCAACAATTGGGGCCACTTTAACCCTCTCTGTGCAATCCATTTAATGTCCACATTTTCCAAACCTAGGTCTTTAGCAATACCTCTGCGTTCAGCATACCTTTTGCACCAGAAAACATAGCTGTGCCCTACAATCCACACTGTGAGCATCTTGAAGGGATGTCTGGAAGTAATCAAAAAGATGTCTGTAGCTCAGGTAGTCAGTTGGTAGAATGAGAGGTATCTAAAATGGTGGAGAACATGTTGTTTTTTAAAAAGTTGATAAGTGATTGGCTGTTCATCAAGATTGTTAACTCAAAAATAGGATGCATGTTACTTTGCCGCGGTATCATGTTTGTGATGCGTTGTTAGAACATGTTTGAAAGGTACAGTTGATACCATAAGGTAATATTTTGCAAACATCAACCACACCTGCTGTATGCATTAGTAAGCTTGTGTGCTGAACTTGAAACTACGGTGAACTTATGACCTGCCTGTACAGTAGAATGTTCCATGAACTGTTACTATGGAAACTGGCATTAAGCAGAATGGGGGAAGGGTTGAAACTTAACTGTGGACTTAAAATGTGAAATGTATACTTAAATATAAGTGAAAAGATAGTAAATTAAGTTTTTCTAAGACAGTAGTATGTGGAGAAGTAGTGTGTTGCTGAAAATCTATACTAGTATTATTGAAAATAAGTTTTTGAACTCCCGTGTGGAGTTGCGACTTCAGAAAATTACAGAAGCAGTTTGGGCACCATTTGAAGACAGTTAGAAAAGATTAATATGTCTAACCAATAGAAATGTGTTTTACAATTTGAAATAATGATGGAAGCAATGTGATTTGATACTTACATTTATTTGAGTGAAAAAAGAGGGGGAAAGTTTGCCATTTCTGGTTTCACCTTTCTGAGAGAGGTGCATTACATTTCTTGTGTGGAAAAGAAAATCTGTTAAGAGTTTCTGATATTTGGTATTCTGAAATACTACCTCAAACGTGAGTAACCAATTTGTAACATGTATTATATATTATTCAGCACTGCTTTATTGTTTCGAGTGATATTTTTAATTTAAAAAACAAAACAAATCGGAGTGTTGAAATTGTAAGACAAATGTGATGCATGAAATATGTTATGAAATGTACAGCTCTCTATTGTACTTTGTATTATTGTAATGAAAAGAGTTCTGAAATGGTTTGTAGATAGTAACATGGTAGAAGGATTAGTGTTGGCTTTCTGAAATTATCCAGGCAATATTCTTGTACTGAACTTTTCACTGAGGCACTACTCATCTAGTCATTCATTCTCTCAGGCACTACCCACTACCCATCTACGTGTATGTTTCTTTGATATATGATGCCACTTTTAAAAGGTACAGACACATGCAAGTGTGCTTTCTGGAATATTGTGAGACTTTTAACAGATAGATTGAAAAGGTTTTTGCTTTGTATTTGCTTTGGTCCAACACTCTGAGTAGTTAATGAATAGTGAAGCTACAGTCCAAAACTGAGGTTTAAGACATCTTGGCAGAGGGATTAGTGATTAGCTTAGCTTGTATTGGTCTGTGGAGATGTATACTTCAAATATGCCGCATAATTGTAGGTGTCTTTTTAAAATGGGAAGTGCATTCTTTTAAGTTTAATGTACTTTTTAGTCTTATGACTGAAGTATGTGCCTGTTTGCACATGTAGTCTCTCACGTGTTATGACTTAATATATGATAGAGGTATAAATCTCTGGTATACATGTATCTGTATGTTTCTTTTATATATGATGCCACTAGGAAAAGGCACAGACACATGCATACCATGTAATCCCTCAGTCATTTACCATAGATTTGAGCATTCATCCAGGCACTACTATCCCACTCAAAAATTCAGTCAGGCACTACCCATGCTCTTATCTACTCACTCAAGTACTACTGATGCACTCATGGAATGGCCTAAGCATTACTCTTACACTCATATTTTCTCTCAGGTCCTTCCCATACACTCATACAATCATCCAGTTACTACCACTGCAGTCATAGAATCACTCAGGCAGTACCTATGCATGTTTTTATTCTTTCAAGCACTACTCATACACTCTTGTCTTCAACCATGCGTTAATCTTGCACTCATGGTTTGTCTAAGGTATTTCCCCTGCACTGTTCTAATCACTCATTCAGTACTGCTGCTCTCATGCAATCACCCAGGCAGTACTGTTGCACTGAACTATTCAGTGTGGTGCCACTCATCCAGTCATTCAATCTCTCAAGCACTACTCACTACCCACATATTTGTATGTTTCTTTGATGTATGATTGCACTATTAAAAGATACAGACACATGCATGCGTGCTTTCTGGAATATTGCGCAACTTTTAACAGATATATTCAAAAGGTTGCTGCTTTGTATTTGCTTAGGTCCAACACTCTGAGTAGTTACTGAATAGTGAAGGTGCAGTCCAAAACTGAGGTACTACTGATGCACTGATAGAATGTCCCAAGCATTACCTTTACACTCATATTTTCTCTCATGTACTTCTCATACAGGCGTTCAATCATCCAGCTACTACCACTGCAGTCATAGAAACCCTCAGGCAATAACCATGCACTTTTGTTCTTTCAAGCACTACTCATATACTCTTGTCTCTAACCATGCATTAGCCTTGCACTCATGGTTTGTATAAGGTATTTTTGCAGCACTGTTCTAATCACCCATTCAGTGCTGCTGCTCTCATGCAATCACCCAGGCAGTACTCTTGCACTGAACTTTTCACTCAGGCACTACCCATCCAGTCATCTATTCTCTCAGGCACTACCCACTCCTTGTCTATTTGTATGTTTCTTTGATATATGATGTGTGTTTTAAAAGGTACATGCACATGCATGCATGCTCTCTGGAATATGTTGAGACTTTTAACAGACACATTGAAAAAGTTGCTGCTTTGTATTTGGCCCTGCCCAACCCTCTGAGTACTTGCTGAATAGTGAAGGTGCAGCCCAAAAGTGAGGTTTAAGACTTGTTGGTAGAAGGATTAGTGATTAGGTTAGCTTGTATTCGTCTGTGGAGATGTACACTTCAAGTATGCAGCATAATGTTAGGTGTCTCTTTAAAATGGGAAGTGCAGTCTGTCAAGTTTAAGGGAGTTTTTAATCTTATGATTGAGGTAGGTGTCTGCGTGCACATGTATTCTCTCACATGTTATGGCTAAACAGATGGTAGAGGTATAAAACTCTGATATATATGTATCTGTATGTTTATTTTATATATGATGCCACTAGGAAAAGGCACAGACACATGCATGCCATGTAATCCCTCAGGCATTAACCATAGATTCGTGCAATCACCCAGGCACTACTATCCCCCTCAAAGACTCAGTCATGCACTACCCATGCTCTCATCTCTCAGTCAGGTACTACTAATGCAAGTGAAGTATGTCTCTGTGTGCACATGTAGGGGCATATTCTCAAGGACTCATCGCCAAGTTAGCGGCACTTTATCGCAGCCAAAGTGGCGATAGATTTATCGCCCCATTCACAAGCAGGTGCTAACAGCCGATATCGCCAGTTTTTCCTGTGACAGCAGCCGCAAAAAACATCGCCACGGATGACACCGGCAACTAACGCTAATCAGATGCAGAGTAGGCGTTCCTGTGCAAAAAGCCCCGAAAACACCACATCGCAATATTCTATACGACCAGCCAGATCAGCGATAAGATCCCAAAACAGGCGATAAGGCGAGTTAGCAGCGGGGATTTAACACCTCCTCCTACCTAGTGTTAAGTCGGACGACAACCTGCACCACAAAAGGGAGCCCAGACCAGAGCCACACCTGAAGAACAACAGATGCCATGGAGCTACTGATCACGCAGCTCGGAGCCCCAAGAGGGCCACAACACCCACCGCCACCACACCCAGGACCCCCCCCCCCCGGGCCCTACCACTGACAAAGAAATTTAACATCAACTCTACGAAATCATGAACAAAACAATTTGCCTGATGTCGCACAAGTACAACAATTAACATTCATGTGTGGGCAGAAAAAGGAGAATCATCCATTCATCTTTGAACCTCCAAACAAATGATTTAATTCAAATTCAACTCAAAACAACTATTCGGAAGAGCCATGGCGGGTCTTCTCTGGACAATCTGTAAGACACAGCCTGCAAGACAAAATTCAAGATAAGAAGGTGTGTCATGCGCTCATCAAAGGACAGAGAGAGAGAGAGAAAGAGAGAGAGAAAGAAAGGGAGAGAGAGAGAGAGTGAAAGAGAGGGAGAGAGAGAAAGAGAGAGAAAGGGGGAGAGAGGGAGAAGGAGAGAGAGAGAGAAACAGAGGAAGAGAGAGAGACAGTGAAAGGAAGAGAGGGAGAAGGAGAGAGAGAGAAACAGAGTAAGAGAGAGAGACAGTGAAAGGAAGAGAGGGAGAAGGAGAGAGAGAGAAACAGAGGAAGAGAGAGAGAGACAGTGAAAGGAAGAGAGGGAGAGGGAGAGAGAGTACCTACACTGCGGACCCAGGCCTCACTGCCCACCTGCTGCCACCGGTGTGTCTCCAACCACGTGCTGGTATACACTGCAGTCCACCAGGTCCCCTGTCTGAAACAGAGTCCAGATTTATGAATGGCAGAGTTCATATCAGTGCACACGCTATCATTGCTTGGCCGCCCCTGCGCACACAGGCTGCTGCACCCCAGCCACTCCCGCCGCCCAGCGGTGTTTGGCCGCCCCTGCGCACCCAGGCCTCACTGCTCACCTTCCGCCACCAGCGTGTCTCCAAGAGGGCCCACCACAAGCCGGTGCAAGCTCCAAGCCCGGGGCCCGCGACCTTGGCAGCCTCCACATCATGCAGCACCGCACCGCGGGCCACCAGGTCACACACGTGATTATGGGTCTTGATTTCGCAACGGCAGAGCTCATATCAGTGCACACGGCATCATTGCAGGCTGCACACCTGCTCAGCGCTATAGGTGCCACTAACTCTGTGAACCGCGAGGCAATGCCACGTGGCGGTAGGCCCGCGTTGCCCGCTGTCTCAGGCCTACACTGCGGTCCAGCAGGGCTCACACAAACCATTACCAGTCCGGAACGCCAGGACGGCGTATCATCGCAGGCTGCACACCCGCTCAGCACCTAAGGTGCCCCTACCTCAGTGCACCGAAAGTCCCCGTCCCGTGGCGGTAGGCCCGTGCCGGCCGCAGTGTTTCCGGTGCCACCAACTCTGTGCAACGCAAGTCATGGACCCTTTCTGAGTGAGTCCCATGGCGGACGCAGCCATGTCACCTCCGGCAGTGGGGAAGAACTGGGACACGTAGCGTCGTCGTCCCCCCTTTACACGTACGCCGAGTGGGCTGGGTCAGCGTACGCCAGGCCAGCGTAGGGGTGTGAATAATTATCCCTGGGCTCTGGGCGTGGTTCATTTCTGGGCTGGACAGGAAACCAACTGATGCGTGTGTCTCTGTTGCAGTGTCTGCGACACACGGCCCGCAATCGACAATGTTGCAATGTTGCATGCACCCGGAGGGCGGCCGCGCACAAAGGGATTGTACAAGGAGCGCAAGGCCGCTCGGGCTTCTGGCTCATGCATGCCAACTGATGTGTGTGTATCGCTATTGGTGCACCATAAGCCTAAGGCCTAGCCTCAATCGCAGCATGAAAGCCACATCACATTTACAGAATGCAAGCAGTAGTCAGACTAACATTAGGGATCAAAGCTCCTTTGTCTCAATACATAAGGTGGAAGGACATCTGCACCTCCGACCTTGGTCTTGCATGCGGCAGGCACCCCCTGAGAGAGATACCATAGCAGATGATGACGACTCCCACACTACGCACAGCGCTAATGATAGACCAACGTATACACACCCCACACACAGAAGTCCTTGCCCGAAGTTATCTTGCATGGAATGTCCTTCACACTTACTCCCACATTAACCCAGGCATACAACCGTTGCACACTAAAACAACTCATTGCTCTGAGCTGTGGCATTTCATCCACAGAACTGGCGCAGGTCAGAACAATGCCGCTTCAACCAGAGCCACCAATGCAATGGCAGAACATCCCGGGCACATGCACAACCCCTGTCACGTGGAACTGTACCGTGCACGTATGCTGCATTTGTTGGGGGCACTGCCACTGGCAGTGTTGCGCATCAGTTACCGTCTGAGCTTCCGTCTTGCGTACGCCACCTGCGTCCAGCCCTGGTTCCACTGCCGATCATGCATATTCGAGTGGCCCATGGATGTCTGCCTATCCAACACAACGGTAGCTGAACTGGAATATGACTTGTGTGTGCGCCCCCTGTTGGCCCACGACCAGGAGTGTAACCGTGATACCCGTTCATGGGATGCCTTGATATTTGGCGTATGTGCTGGCAGTTGGGCATGGGAGATTGCACAAGTTCTCGTGTGCAGTGACCACTTCGAAGCGCTCCCCCATTGGGCTGTTTTGCGGATTGGTGAAACGGCGTGGACGGAGCACATCTGTCCTGACCAGTTAATGGATTGGCTCGCCCCGTGTTTGTTGAGGCCGACAACGATGTACTCTTGGAACTGATTGCCCAGGAAGCTGCGCTCGCATTCATGGACGAGTAACTACGTTCCTGCATGGTCACATATCCCACCACGACAGTGGACATGGCTTCCTCCGCCTGGACTTAGAATGCATGTGCATGAACCTACGCGTGTTGACACACACCTCTGCAAGGTGAGGCAGTCCCATGGGCGGAGCTGCACAGCGTCGCTTGGCAATGTTCCTTACTCTGACATACTGCTGGAGGGAGTGTACACACATGGCAATGTAGTACTACATGTGACCTTGTTGGACCCTTGTGACCTTGTTGGACAGTCTGCGCAGTGCGGTGGTACAGCACTATGCAGGTTCCATGGGCTGTGAGTCGTGTCCCCTGACACGGGGCAATGAGCATACACCAAACATCACATGACTCGTCCAGCAAGGCAAGGTGGGCTGAGACAGTTGCCATCCGTAATGATTGGTGTTCAATTTTTGCCTCTTTTTGCCTCCCCGGTTCTTGCACCTCTACATGTTCTCATGCTGCCTGTTAGTGTCTGAAGTATTGGTCTGCATGTTGTGGCCCTTGTCTTGCCCGTACTGACACGCACATGCGAATAAAGTCTACGACAATTCACTAGTGTTCAACTGTGATGAGTGTTGATTAGAATGACAAATCGTGTGCCTCAATGAGCATTGTCCGTACACAGGGAGGGACTGACTGACGCATTTCACTTAGGGGTGAGTCCCTATTGCCAGCTCCACCTCTGTAAGCCAGACATTGTGGTTGGGATAGTTGCTGGTGGACCGGTGCTCTTACGTGTCTTCAGCAATGTGAGTATGGTGTCCAACTTCTTGCCATGTGGATCAATGTGATCCATCAGAACAGGTTGTGTCCACACAGTTGAGTGTGAGTAGGTATGCGAAGAGATGCTCTGTTGTCACATGTGATGGGGGACACTACTTTAGGCCTGCTAGCGATTTAGACATTTTTACACACAGCCCCATTTAATACATGGACGTGGGGGTACGTTGGGGGGTTGCGAGATTGTTGTTCATGGGCAATGAGGCCACAGCTAGTTCACACGTTCACAGTCATCTAATTGGCAATGTGGGTCAGGGTCAAACATGAGCATTGATGTCATTTCACAGGGTGTACCTTTTTGTGCAATCAATGTCCCTACATTCTTCCATACTCTTATACTTGATTGAACATAGACATGACACATCTGTGTGATTTTGAATGTTTTATTCACATTCTGTGGAGTGTCGGAGCTGGAGCAGTACATGGCCATGCAAAGCCCACATAACATGGTTGCCCAGTGGAGGGCCAACCAGAGTCCTTTGGGGAATGACAATTTAATCAGAAGAGGAAGAGTTCAGTCCGCAGCTTGAATGCTGTGTCATTTGTAACCAGTGCAGATATGGCAGTCCATGTCGGGGTCCAGGTGAACGTCGCAGAGTGTTTCAGGGGACAGTGAAAGGTGGTGTTCCCGGGCATGATGCAGAGGGCTGAATCAAGCAGGAACAGGCCATATGGCGGGGATGAATGCTACAACCTCCTTTCGCAAACTGAGTCATTGCCATCCACATCTTAGTCCTCTGATATGTCTTCTGTGTCAGGTGTGTCAGGTGTGTGTGGTGGTGTTATGGCTGCATCACTGTGTGCCACTGACACATCAGGGGGCGGAGATGGTATGGCTGCATCACTGTGTGCCACTGACGCATCAGGGGGCAGAGATGTGTGTGTCGAAGTTCCTGCAGCAGTCATCTGGGACAGGCTCTGTGGCAGCAATGGCGAGATGATGTTCTGCAGGGCATGGAAGATCCCAGCTACATCTCACTGGTGTACAGCTGTGGCAGCCATCCTTCCAGCCTACATCTGCTCCATGTTCTCCATTATCCTCCACATCTGCGCCAACTCTGTGCTGCCATCACTGGAGCCTGTCTGACTAGACAGTCCTTGTATCCGAGTAATGGCTCCAGCGAGGTCAGCCAGGGATTGTTGTAGAGCATGGAACGGACTGTGGGTGTCCATTAGGGACTGTAAGTGGTCCCTGATGGGACTCATGCACCCACGTATTGCATCAAGTTTGGCTGCCATGAGGTCAAAACCCACCCGCACATGTTCAGCCAGTCCCCTCTGGCGGTCTGACACACGGCGTTGGAATGCCATGTGTCTTTCCGTGAGGTGCTGTGAGCCTGCTGTGGTGGTGGGTGCTTCCTGCTGTGTGGGCTGTGCAGGGGGTGGGGTCACCTCGATGCAGCTGGGCTGCCCTGCTCCTGGAGGTGGGGTGCAGAGGCTGCCCTGCTCCTGGAGGTGGGGTGCGGAGGCTGTCCACAAGCCGTTGGAGGGTGTCTGAGCAGATGGCCAGGGGTTCCTCCTCATCATCACTGAAGAGATGTCTGGTCTGCTCTGCAGGAGGTGTTGATTGTCCCTCTGCAATGTAAAGGGGAGATGCAGGTTAACAGTGTGTTCCATGTATGTTGACGCATTGTACATGTTTACATACAGCCTGCATGACAATGTACATTGTGACTGTTTTGGATGAGCTGGCTATTTGATGGAGGACAGTGGACATTTTGACTACATGACAGATGTGAGGTTGTACTCGTACATTATCATCTCACAGTTTCCTGCTATGCCAGATGTGATTCGCCAGTTTCTACGCACAAGCGGCACCAGTTGTGTCCTCTGTTCTGTAGTGTAAGTGTTGCACTCTGTACCACACTGTCGTCAATGTTGATGTGCTGTGATTGCTATGTGTGTGTGCTGCATTGTGGGAGAGTCACCACTGCAGCTCTGACTTAGCGGCCCCTTATCCCTTTGGGGCGGTGTGCCTTTTACATGTGTACTTTTGAGGGGCTGAGATGTTGGCGACTTGGGTCATTTGTGCTCTTGGACGGTTTTTGTACTCTTGTGCATTGTTTGTCTGCAGATGTGTTGTTGATGTCAGGGGTTGTATGTGCACGTGGATGTGTCAGAGTGTGACCTGCTCCTTTGAGGATGTGGTCCACACTGGGCCACCTCAGTGTCGTGTCGTGCACCATGTCATGTATTTTGACTGCAGCCATGCTATTGGTCATGCAGTGTCACTTGCATTGTCAGTGTGGCTCACAGAGCCGCTGCTTTGCTGGATTCAGCACATGTGCATGGGTAGGTTGTGATATTGGTGATAGGGAGGGGGGCCCCTTTGTGCACATAGTGGACGGGGCCTACTTGGTGTTTCTATGTGTGCTGCAGTGTGCCAAGGGTATCAGGGACATGTTCCACAATCATTGTGGGTGTGCAGTGTGCTACACATAATTGTGCATCTGTGCCATTGTGCCCATCTACACCCGTCCTCCCAGTCCCTGGTCGTTGCTCACCCTGTTGCTGTTGGGTCAGGTCATGTTGGGCTGTGTCCGACCCCCAACTCCTTGCACCGGCTCCACACTGATGGCTGTGGCCACCATTTCCTCCAGCTCATCCAGCTCCTCCTGTGGCGCAGGACTCCCACCTCCAGTCGCTGTTGCTGCCTTCCGGTTGGCAGCGAGTTTCTGCTTGGTTTGGCTATTGACATCATGCCAGCGCCTCTTGACCTCCTCCATTGCCCTCCTCAACACTCCGACTGCATTCACGTTGTTCACGATCGACTGCTATATTTCCGTTTGTGTTGCCAATGACACAGTGGAGGTGACGAACAGTTGTTGGTAGTGTTCTATCACCTCCGTGACGATGATCCTGTTTTCCTGCGGACTGAACCGCGTCTTCCTCTTCTCCTTGCCCTTCCCCGACCCCGAGGTTTCTTGCTGGTCATCTGTGGGGCTTGTGGGGTTCGCGTTGTCCTCTGCACTCAGTCCGGGTGCATCCATGGTGCTACGTAGTTTTTTTTTTTTTTCCTGCTTTTATGGTGCATTTTCCCGCATGATGCGTGGGAATTGCAGGCCTGTTGTTGGTTATTGCAGATTTTTTTATCACAATTGGCCACATCGCAACTTTTTTCGCATTCGTGTTTCGCGTTTTTTTGCCGTCACGGTAATTTTATCGCGGTCGTTTGACACGTTAGCGTGAGACTATCGCATGGTACCGCCGCGTTGAGAATACAACGTTAACACGGCGTTGTTTTCCCGCGATGTGCAAAGTTGCGTTAAGCTAAATTTGCGATAATTATCACGCGTTCTTGAGAATATCCCCCGTAGTGTCTTGTGTGTTATGACTAAATATATTATAGAGGTATAAAACTCTGGTAAATAACACAAAAGAGAGGTAAGAGGATAAATCCCTGGTCGCCCTCCTGCAAGCTATAGATCCACACAACATGGACCAGGGACTAACAGGATCATAAATCGTGAAGGGTAAAAGATAGGGGGGTAGGAAGGTATAGAGAAGGGCCTAAGCAGTGTGTGTAAAATTGCCCTCACACACAGCAAGCTGTGTCATGCTTCATCATAGGGCCTGCTAAACACACCTCCGCGCTAGCCAACGCTGGAGGTGGAGCAATAGGGAGGGGGAAACAAACAAACGCACAACATAAACGTGAACAAGTTGTGTGGGATTTAGAAGGTGAAAAAATGTGGCAGAGAAAAATTTAAAAAGCTGGTGACAGTGTATCCCTACACTGACTTTAATGGTGGGTACACTGTCCAGACACAAAAACTGGCCCTATCGGACCAGTGGGTGGTGGTAATGGCTACTGGTAAAGAGAGCCCTACCCCCCCACACTGCTAAAATGTCGACATGTTTCAGCCGAATGAAGATACTACCTCGGCTTTCTTCAGGACTTTCACCTGAACAATCCCAACAAGGATAAAATCCCTACCTCCTTAAAAACTCCAGGGGTAAGGGAAAGAAAACGCCACCTTATTTTAGTGCGCACTCTGGTACAGGGAGTAGAGCCCGTAGCTCTCAATAAGGAACCTGTAAAAGATAAAATCAAATAAACACGCACATAGAGAAGTAAAGTACAGTGTGCAAAAGTGCTGTGCCCCATCTCATAACCCAAACCATCAGTGTGAGTGGTGGCCCCCCTAGGAAACACATCTATACAAGATCCCTGGATAGTCTAAAGTGCCCGAAAACACGTGAATATATCATGATCCTTAATACGTCTAGCCAAGTCGGCCCAGAACGAGTAGCACTGCCCCTATAGAGTACTCGGTGGTTGTGCCCTGGTAAATTAATCTTACAAACATGTTAAAAAAGTAGATAAGGTGGAGATGTAATAAGGCGTCTAAATCCAACGCAATAAACTCCCCATAACTGTATCTAAAATAGAGACAGAGATTTCCTACGATAGAGAATACCAAACAACCAGATCCATCGCAAGGGTCTTACCGAGTTTATTATACAGTCAAACTTGAACTGGCGGGGGGTGCAAGTAGCTCCCTGTAGTCACACTCTATATTACCTTTACACTAATATTTTCTCTCATGTACTTCTCATACAGTCATTCAATCATCCAGCTACTACCACTGCAGTGATAGAATCACTCAGGCAATTTTTTATTCTTTGAAGCACTACTCATACACTCATGTCTTCAACCATGCGTTAGCCTTGTACTCATGGTTTGTCTAAGGTATTTCCCCTGCACTAATCTAATTACCCATTCAGTACGGCTGCTCTCATGCAATCACCCAGGTAGTACTCTTGCATTAAACTTTTCACTGAGGCACTACTCATCCAGTCATGCATTCTCTCAGGCACTACCCACTACCCATGTATTTCTATGTTTCTTTGATATATGATGCCACTTTTAAAAGGTACAGACACATGCATTCATGCTCTCTGGAATATGGTGAGACTTTTCACAGACACATTGAAACAGTTGCTGCTTTGTATTTGGCTAGGCCCAACACTCTGAGTAGTTGCTGAATAGTGAAGCTGCAGCCCAAAAGTGAGGTTTAAGACTTGTTGATAGAAGGATTAGTGATTAGGTTAGTTCATATTGGTCTATAGAAATGCATACTTCAAATATGCCACATAAGTTTAAGTGTCTCTTTAAAATTGAAAGTGGACTCTGTCAAGGTTAAGGGACTTTGTAGTCTTATGACTCAAGTATGTGTCAGCCTGCACATATTTTCTCACATGTATTATTTTTGTAGAGATGGTAGGTGTATAAAACACTGATATATATGTATTTGTATGTTTCTTTTACATATTATGCCATTAGAAATAGGTACATTCATATGCATGCTAGTTTATAGGAAGAGAGTGAGAATTACATCTATATACTCAAGCACTAGGTGTGCACTGATGAAAAGAGGTTCATATCTCTCTTTGACTCATGAATTCCGTTAATCATTCTTATTCAGTTATGCAATCAAGGAGGCACTACTTATACACAGTTTTAATCACTTAGACATTAACCATACATGCATATAGTCAGCTAGCCACTACTATTCCAGTCAAACATTTACTCAGCTAGTACCTATGCACTCATGTATTCACTGAGACACTACTGATGCACTTATGTAATGGTCCAAGCATTACCCTAATACTCATAGATTCTCAGAGGTATTTCCCATACATTCATACATTCATCCAGGTACTACTTCTGCAGTGATAGAATCACACAGGCAGCATGCGTACATTCATGCATTATCTCAAGCTCTACCCATACAGTCATGCAATAAACCATGCTTTAGGCTTGTAGTCATAGTTTCTGTCAGGTATTTTTGAAGTATTGATGCAATCACCCTGGCAGTATTGGTGCACTCATCCAATTATTGAGGCTCTACTCTAGCCCTGAACTATTGACTTAGGCAGTAGCCATTTAGTGATACATTGTGTTAGGCACTACATATGAATTCATCCAATGATCCTACCATTACTCTTACATTCATCCTTTTACTTAGGCACTACCATGCAGTCATACAGTTAAGGAGAAACTCCCTATACACATACTACTCCTCTTCCCTCTTTCAGCATCTCTCTAGCCTCTTTGCGCAGTTCTTTTAGTTGTTTTGCACCTCTCTTGCTCTTTCTGCACCTCTGTTGCCTCTTTCTGCACCTCACTTGTTTCTTTCTGCACTCCTCTTGGCTCTTGCCACACCCCTCTTCCCTATTTCTGTACTTCTATTGCCTCTTTTGGCACCCCTCTTCTGTCTTTCTGTACCTCAGTTGCCTGTTTCTACAATTCTCTTGCCTCGTTGTGCAGTTCTCTTGCCTCTTTTTCCATTTCTATTATTTGTTTCTTTTTTTAAAATTCTTTATTGTAATTTTTTCCCAAATATAATACATAACAAAGATATATGAATGAATGAATCCATCGCCCGAAGTGTTAGCCCCCTCCCACCCCTGTCGACCTCCCCCCCCCCGGCTGGTCCGGTTCACTTAACAAGAGAAAGAGAAAGAAAATCAGTTCTTCCACTGGCATGAGAAAAAAGGAACAATGTCTATAAAATCAAAGACAAACAAA